>KZ062772.1:0-26765 GCA_002091835.1 Anopheles maculatus
AAGTGCACCGTTGTGTTTGAACAGTGTTTGAAGCGTCCTTAGTAGTGCATTTTAAAACAAGTTCCTTTTTTGTTTCTAGCAGTATCATCACGGTGTGGCGCACAGTAATGATTTGCGACAGCAGAAGAATACATTATGCCGCAGCTGAAAGGCGAATCGAGCCACATTCCGATGGGTCACAGCACCATCCCGTCCCACTGCTTGACTTTGAAATGTGAAAGGCAATCTACTTCGCATCAGAGCAAATCTTCTACAATCTCTATTCCCTCTGATTGATTGTCTCCAGTGGAGCGTATCCTGGCTCTTTATTTGATATGGGATAACGTAAAACGGTTCTTTTCCACTTCATCGTTCGCTGTGAGTGGGGATAGATTGATGGAACTAGAGAGAGAGAGAGAGAGAGAGAGAGTGAGAGAAAAAACGCATCCGACTGTCACGGATGAATTCGTCGGTGATGAAAGAAGCTGTCTTTCAACTTCCTACTAACCTGGACTGGCTGCTTTGGCCTTAAAAGATGTTAAGCATGCCCGTATCGAACGCCGTATCGGGATGTTAATTTCATGCAAGAATTGACCGTTGAGAATTTTTATCTTGCAAAGAACCAATGATAAATATGAACGTTTTTTTATCGAGTAGGTTGTTTTTCAAAATATTTACAGATACTCTATTCTAAACAACGTCTTTGTATAACGTGTAAACATCGCGCTGATTTATCAGGCTATTCAACGGTTCTGTGTAACTACTTCCATCAACAACCATTCAAGAGAGACCATATCATCCGCTAAAATAATCTTCTCCATCCCAACCATATTCCAGGAATATCTTCAACTTGACCAAAGTACTTTGCTCAGTAACGTGGTTTGGTTAGTCCCATCCTCGACGTTGTAAGGTTGGCTCACACGTATTGTGTACGGTCTAGTAGAATAACCCATGAATTCTAGCCGACGGTGTGATAAACCAACCTTACTGCATAGAATGTACCTCACTGTTGTGGTCATTCTATGACAAAGTCTCAGGTACACAGGAAAGCAAACTTGGGCAGATTAGATTTTTGCAATCACCTCGCCAAGTGCACCTTGTCCTGAGGGGTACCAATTTTTGGGGACCACAATGTGTACTGGCTGTTTGCACTGGGACACCGTTTACAGAAGCTGTGGGCCAAGTAAGTGCTAGTTCTTTTCTTAAACTACTGTCCAACGAAAGATCTGGTAATATGTTGTAGTGCCGATTTTGTTAGCGTTCCACTATGTTTGAGCCCTTTTGAACAAGTTCTTGGAAAAAATTCTTTTGTATGGAGGATAGTAATTCAATTTTCGTCCACACGATGAAAACCCATTTTTCTCGCATTGATTGTGGTGAAGAAAAGATCGTTTCTTTTAAATTATATGCCTGTTGAAACGCGATTGAATTTTTTAGAAATCGTTATATTAAGGAAATCAAAAAAACAGTAACAGCTTTCGGTTTCAACTTCAGTTAGTAACTGGCTCGGCTTTTTCCCGTCGGGTAGGCGCGACCTTCCTTTTTCCGATGTTTCTTCCTTTTTTCTCCTCTTACTCGTGTTCATCTATGCTCTCCAACTGATACAAAGTTTCCAACAATGCCTTTTCAAAATCCTATAAGCTGCACATAGTTATTCAACAAGAGTTTAGTTTGCTACGAGCAATTTCAAGAGTCCTTGGCTTTTGATTATTTTAAAATATCTGAAATTAGGCCACGGAGATCGCAAAAAAAACTTTGAAAAATAATAGTTTAAGTTTTAGAACCATAACTGCTAAGATACAAAACACATTTAGATCATAAACTACACCTACTACTGTACAATTAAATAACATTGATCATGTTATTGAAAATAGTGCCAAAATCTGAAACGTTACTCTAAACTTGTTTTTTGAGTCGTTGTATTCATTTAATTACTGGACTAAAATAATCTTTAAATGAAGTTTAATTTAAAAACAAAGAAATAAACTGATTTCATAAGTGAATTATAAAATCAGGGTAGCCGTACGATTAAGTCAAAATGACTTTTCAAATACAACTGAAATACAATTGCTACTAGACCACATTTAATTTTAGTTTAAATGTATGTTATTCGTGTATAATTGAATTGTAGTTTAAATAAAACTTGAAAATAAATCATACATAATAATAAAGTAACACTAATTTTAAGGGCTAGTTTGGAAATTTGCTGGATCGGTTAGTAATTGTTGGTAATTTAGTCACTTTTGATTTCTGAATCCTAATCCTAGCTCACATTGCCTACCGTTCCAATTCGTCCTTACGAATCTAATTTCAATCTAATCTGAACGAGTGTTAACTTGTGTTATGATTGTAGTTTATTTATTTTTATTGTTGCTATGCTAATGCCACTAATCAATTATGAACATAATCATTGCTAACATGTGTCCAAACTTCTCTTCTTCTTTGCTGGCCTGCTCCTACGGAGCAAGTCTAGTAGACAGGGCCTGGCGTCCAATTCGTTTCCAGGAAACTCGGTCCATGGCTGCATTCCTCCACCCCCGGCTGTATCCGATATCCCTCAGGTCAGACTCCACTTGATCCAGCCAGCGAGCTCGCTGTGCTCCTCTGCGCCTCGTGCCGAACGGGTCGCTGACGAGCACCTTCCTGGCAGGGCAGGAGTCCAGCATCCTCATGACGTGCCTCAACCAGTGTTTCCTTCCGGCTTTGACAACCGTCAGGATGTCTGCATCGCCAAACGGTACGCCAAAGATAGTCCGTAGTACCTGCCGTTCGAAAACGGCGAGTGCATTGGCGTCCTCCTCCAGCATAGTCCAGGACTCGTGCCCGTAGAGGACTACCGGCCGTATCAGTGTGCGATATATGGCGCATTTCGTGCGTTGTTAGAGTCTTCTGGATCTCAGGAGTTTGTGGAGCCCGTAGTAGGCTGTTTATGTTGTTATCCGAAGTTACGATCGTGCTAAGATAGTAAAACTCCTCTACTACCTCTAGATCGTCGCCGTCAACTAATACTCTGCTTCCGAGTCGTGCTCTATCACGGTCAGAGCCTCCGGCAAGCAGGTACTTTGTCTTCGTCGCATTGATCCTCAATCCAATCCTATCGGCCTCGCGTTTCAGTCGGGTGTACGCTTCGCACACCGCCGCAGATGTTCGCCCGATGATGTCGATGTCATCCGCGAAGCCAAGGAATTGGAGAGACCGGATGAAAATCGTGCCTCGGATGTCGAAGCCCGCGCTTCACATGACACCTTCCAGAGCGATGTTGAACAGCAAACAGGAGAGTCCGTCCCCTTGCCTCAGTCCCCTGTGAGATTCGAACGAATCCGACAGCATGTTCGACACTCTCACCTTGCACTGCACACCGCCCATTGTAGCCCTCAACAGCCGTATCAGTTTCGCAAGGAAACCGTACTGCCGCATGATGTTCCATAGCTCGGTACGATCTATGGTATCGTAGGCAGTCGTTGAAGTCGATGAAAAGGTGGTGCGTGGGGATCTGGTGCTCCCGGCACTTCTGGAGGATCTGCCGTAGAGTGAAGATTTGGTCGGTAGTGAATTTCCCTCCAACAAATCCAGCTTGGTAGCTCCCGACGAAATCTGTAGCAAGGGGCGCGAGTCTGCAGAAGAGTATTCGGGACAGGATCTTGTAGGCAGCATTCAGGACTGTGATGGCTCGGAAGTTAGCACAGTCCAGTCTGTCGCCCTTTTTGTACACTGGGTGAATAACATCCAGTTTCCAGTCGTCCGCTAGCTCTTCCTGGTCCCATATCCGAACAATCAGCCGATGCATGATCGCGGCAAGCCTCTCCGGGCCCATCTTGAATAGTTCAGCCACCAGCCCATCACTGCCAGCTGATTTGTTGCATTTCAGCTGTCTGATAGCACTGATGACTGATGACATGTGTCCAAAGGAGCAAGCTAATCACACTACCTGGTATGCTACTTTGAGTCAAACACATCGAATCGTTTTAATTAGGCTACTTCACAATCACTCGAAATAGTTCATTCAGTTGAAATTGAATCGTTGGAATGTGCTAATGACCCACTTTAATTTAAATTCCAGGCTGCAATGATGATTGAATGTCCGAAACATATCCATTACTAAATCATCAACAAAATTCAGGTGCGTGTGTACATTCAACCCGGCTTTAAACGAAACAACTTAACCTCATTCACGGCCACAATGATGAACCGAAACGATGCCAGCTTGGGTCATTATTACACTTACACCATGTTGCTACAAGGAAAAGTTTGGATTTTCATACAGTCTCGTCTCGCAGCCAATCCATTATCGCTCTCGTTAAGCGATTATTAATGAGCAGAATGTGGATGTGTGTGCGTAGTAATTAAGATAGATCAAAATTTATTATCTAATTTTCATCCACAGCACCATTGCAAGGTCTCGTGTTTCTGTTAATTGTTCATGCACTTGTTACACGACCAGCAATTCAGCATTTGGAATCTTTAAAGCGAATATCTTTCATTTGTTTATCGTTATATCCATTTAATTCATTATTTTGGAATTATTTTTCTTGGGAAGTGTTCATAAGTTTATATGTTTCAAGTTTTACTTCATGAGCAGTAAAATCTGGTACTGCGTGTAATAAATATTTACAAACGCATACATCTTCCATTAGCACCATCATAAAACGCACTTACGCTCTAATCTAAATTGAAGCGAAAGTACTCACGCATTGGTTCATATTTTATGACTGTAAATGCGATCAAAAGCAGCGCGTTCCGAACGGCACCGTTTTCAATAAACGATCAATGTTTCCTTCGCCGAAAGCTTATCAACGTCGTGCGGCATACATTTCCCTTCCAATCAACAACTCTCCTTCCCAAACAAAACCCCGATCATCTTTGATGATGCATCGTTATTGGATTATTAATATTATTAACCTTTTCTTTTCTCGCTCGCTGCTTTACTGTAGGAATTTTTCAATCGCCTCACCATCCGTGACGACCATTTTCTTCGGTGGGTTCAATCTGTAACTTCGAACCGAAACCCCAATAACCACCATTCAATGTATGGGGTTCTTGTAGTGTTTGTCGTTCGTCAAGCAATCGCACCGGCACCCAGAATTCCCGGACCCGGATCGAAAGAAAATTCCGGTCAAAATGGCTCCTTTTCATTGGTGGACATACAGACACGCACAAACACACACACACCCTGACTGTACCCGTCAAGTTGTCAAATCAAGTTTAATCAAATTGTCATTTGCTCTGAAAAGGTGAGCTGTCTTGCTTGTGTACACACACGGGCACGACGACTACACCAGACGCTAACAAAGGCGTCTCGGTGCGACAAAAGAATTGATGTTGATGTTTTTTTTTCTTATTGGAGCGCCAAGGATTTTCCAAGAAATTGTACAGCTTTTTCGAAATCATGTATAGTGTGTGTAGGATGTATCTTGTACATTTGGTGGTAAGGTATAGAAAGGACGCTCATTGTGCTGTTACGAAGGAAGGAGCGGATGACTGTTTATAAACGTAGCAACTATTTAAAAAGAAAGGATGTTAAACAATTACAGTAGCTACAGTACCTTTGCCCATGTTAAAGTTCGTCAAGAAACGGTCCCAAATGCACATAAAACCCTTGTGTCAAAAGTGTCCTCCATAGTTCTCACATTGAATGTTTCTACTACACACAAAAAATGGGAAGTATGACTGCCTTTTCTCATAACGTTTCGGGCGGTCCACAGGTGACACATCGTAATTGCTGTGTAATTAAAATTGTACGACTAACTTTCTTATTTTCATGTTTCTACCACGCCACACAGCTGTGCCGGTACGGGACGTGTACCTCGACGATGTGTACAAAATAAATCCGCCTACACCAAACCCAGCTGCAACCAGCCTCCTGTCCTCTTTGCTCCCTTCCGTATCCCAAGAAACACCGGGTAGAGAATATCACACTGACAAAATCGAACACAAAGCATCCATCCCTCCCACCGGGTATGTGTTCGGTGTTGCTCAGCTCACAGAACGACCGGAACCAACTGAAACCAAAAGCCGTACCTCAAATATACCTTTCGGGTGCTAGCTCCGTTTGCTTACTGCCGAAGAGTGCCCGCTGTGTAACGGGTACTGAACAACTCTTCGGAAAATGTATTAGTATCTCACCAGCACGTGGAAAATGCATTCCAGGTGCAGATGGAACGAGTTTCGTTCGCTGGCTGTCGTTCAAGTAGTAACTTTGGTCTTGCCGTTCACTGTCAGGAATGCTTCACGGCTCCGGTGTATGTGGATCGCTTGTACGGGATAAATTCGCTTGATGCAATAATGCTCAAGACATGTAAAACAAAACCGGCAACACACCAAACTGGCTGAAGGTAGTAATTATAATACTGTTTTGTAGTTTCCGGCAATTTACCAACAAGTTCACCTGTTTAATGTGGAACAATGATTATTCAATTTGATATTGCATTATGTAAGGAATGTTAAAAGTTTCTAAACAAATGATCTATAAATTCATGAAAAACGTTAACTACAAAAACATTGTTGAATTTATAAAACTTTGACAAAACAAAACAGGAAATATTCACATACCGAACAGTTTGCAGACATTCTCAAGCGTACAGCATCATGAAACATCCAATTATAGATATACCACGCGCCGTATATCTGTTCCATGTTCTCAAAACTATCATTTTCTTCCAAGAATATAAAACCGAAAGCATAAAATGCTTACTAGCGTTCCAGGTTCACCATCTTCAACCTTCAGAAACCGGACGGTAAGGCTGCTCGTTCGTCTATTTCGATGATCATCTATTTGCTGCCCGGTCAGTCGGGAAGTTTTGCTTCCGGTCGGTCTTGTTCCGATCACGTACGACACGTCGAAATGCTAGTGACAATGGCCACCGACAGCGACCACAGCGAACGCCAGGAAGGGCGTGAATGAAGCTAAAATAAATAACTTCTACCGTACTGACAGCACTGACAGCGCGCCCCGTAAGCTCAGCGTGCTCAGACCCCGCCATTCAACGAACCGAGACGACCCGAATCGGTTTCCATTGACCTACCCGCACGCGGCAGGGGTCAAACATGTTTGATTTGATCATACTTTGCAATAATATAATAAACTTTTTCCTCTGGCGTTTTTTTCCCTCCGCTTGCTTGCAGCTGCTTTTGGCAACGGGTGGTGTTTGCAAGGAAAACGACCAAACGAGAGGAAAATGTTTAATACTTCCTGCTCGATGATACTATCGGGTGAAAACAGGAAAAAGAGAAAAAAACTTTGCGGTAAATAATGGTGCTTATTGCTTTTCTTCTTGAGCAGCGGTTTATTGCAAAATATTTTTTTTAGTGATGTTTAAAAAAAACCTTTCCCTACCGTAAAAGGAAACTATCAATTGAACGGTCTCTAGCAGCGCGAAAGTGTTCTGATTAAATTTTGCCAAGTAATGGAAACGAAACCAACAAAAAAATAAGGAACTGAGCAAATAGCACCATGAAAGCGTTATTACTTCGTGGCTTGACACACATTTTTTGTTAAACGGTCTTTTATACTGTTTTCTGCGTCTAGTTTACCCACTCAATCATCATGAGTCATGAAGTATAGTTCCAACGCTGATCACTTTTTGGCTGGATAGTGTCAGCATGCTTGTTCGCCGCTACTTTACGTTCTAACGCGCATCATGTGAAGTAACTTTTTCGATTCTCGGCCAAGTTTTTCCAACTCCGCTTCACACCAGCTACTAATTTCATAATCAAAAAGCTTCATCTTCACGATGAAATTTAAAAAAAGAATAAATGAGGGAAGATGCCTCATCGTTTATCATGTGTCCTATTAAAAAATTAATTGCTTCTCTATATTGTGAAATATTCTTCTAGCCTGGTAAAATATTTATCGTTTCGCCCTCGCTACGGTAACCTTACGAAAAACCGTGTCTCGTGTGACATTAGCCCGTTTCGCTAGATGGCTGTTTATTGTATCTTTGTGTGTCGCCAAAAATCTCAACCCGTTGCGCTGTCTTGAAGGCAAAAGATTGGATCACAACCGCGGTAACAACTCATCGCTTAAACATGAGTATGCTAATTTGGGCTAAGCTTGAATGTAAATCAAACCGGGTCCGGACGGCCACATACGTTCCCACACTTCCTCGCAACGCTCATCAAACGCGAAAGATGTACCGGTGAACCAGTGGGTTTTCTCACTACGATGCCTGTGTCCCATTTCCCATGACCATCAAGTGCTGGAGTGTTGGGCCGCTCTGACAAACTATGATTACTTATTTATTTATTCTAGCCCGTTTCGGGTAACTATAGTCATAATACAGGGCTGCTGCTTTTGCGGCTTAGCTCAGCCGTCTCGGTCACATTAACAGTTTTCTTCAGTCTAGTTCCATATGCATAGGTTTCTTAAGAAAATAATCATTCTACATTGAAAATTATTTCCTTCGCTTGCGGTACTGTGGAATGGAAAGACTGGGTCATTCGAGACCACAGGAAAATGGGGTACCCCGGGGTAGCTGGACGGGTGAGTGGTGAAGTTTCGGTTCTAGGTAGTTCCATTTTCCATTCCACCTAGGCACAGGAAACTTTATCCGGTATGATGATTTTACTCTATCAAAACTATTTTCTTTCGTTATGAGTTTTTGGGAGGCCTGTGTCCTGTCTTTTTGGACAAATTTTCACAGCTGAAAAGTTGTCTTGCTGAAGCATGACTATATCGATTTTGGTGTATAATATTATCACAAAATGTTATAGCGTATGTTACTTCCTGGTGCACTTTTATAAGTATCCTACTTAATGCCACAATTCGGAATAATTGATTCTTTTATCTCTACATTAAACTTTCCCAAACTCTACACGATGCGCAAATAATCCTTCAATTACATGGTCACGCTTTACTTTTTGGTGCAAGTTTCAGATGGTCAGCTTCACCGGAAGGCAGCTATATCTACTCTCAACGCTAAGCTCTTTAAGCATCAGACCAAGTCAAACTTTAAAAATCCCATCCGCTGGCTTCCCTCACCGTCCAGGTCCACCACAAAACTCGTAACGAGGGCTTATGCGATGGCTTTTCTGCTTTCGATTATCAAATTATGCATCATCATTCACGATGTGGGTGTGCGAGCAGTTCGTTGCATGTGTGCTCTTGCGATTTTTGGACAAATTTTCACCGCTGCAAAGTTTTCTTGCTGCAGCACGACTATATTGCTTTTGGTGGATAATATTATCACAAAATGTTATAGCGCATGTTACTTCCTGGTGCACTTTTATAAGTATCCTACTTAATGCCACAATTCGGAATAATTGATTCTTTTATCTCTACATTAAACTTTCCCAAACTCTACACGATGCGCAAATAATCCTTCAATTACATGGTCACGCTTTACTTTTTGGTGCAAGTTTCAGATGGTCAGCTTCACCGGAAGGCAGCTATATCTACTCCCAACGCTAAGCTCTTTAAGCATCAGACCAAGTCAAACTTTAAAAATCCCATCCGCTGGCTTCCCTCACCGTCCAGGTCCACCACAAAACTCGTAACGAGGGCTTATGCGATGGCTTTTCTGCTTTCGATTATCAAATTATGCATCATCATTCACGATGTGGGTGTGCGAGCAGTTCGTTGCATGTGTGCTCTTGCGGCTAGCAGGCCTGATCGAATCGGTTAGTGGCTAGCACGTGTTGCACTTTTGTCCACGCAGCCATTTCGCTCATTTTGGAAGGTTACACAATAAAGGTTTTTTGCTGCCGTACCGCTTTGTTTTGCGGTTCCGGGTTTAGGTTTTGTGGTAAAGACACACCCCAACGTTGCCCGGCACGAGATTCAATTAGTATGCACGTTTTCCAGGGCAAACGCAGCGATCAAAGCGGGACAAAAACCCGCCGTAAACAGAAAACGCACTCTCGCACTCTAACCGGAAAATCTCTAGGCACATCATTGCACCGTAACCAGAACCGATGTGGTTCGCTTAGCTTTGCTACATAAATCCACTATCGAATGGGCACCGTGGATGGGCTAGGTTCGTACCAGTGCATGTACGGCGTACCGAGGTACACATTTTTCCTACAGTACCTGCTGAAAGCGGCAGTAATAGCGTACCAAGGCAAAGTTTTGGGAAAACCGAAATTGGAAAAACTAGTTATAACGCTAGGTGCGTCTTTCCCAACTCTCGCTAGTCAATGGCAGGTGTGCAAAGGTGTAGATTGAAATAAACACACCGAACAAAACGGGGAAAACAAACCAAACAAACAAAAAAAAAAAACAGCGCAAGATGTTCTAACTTTTTCCCGCCCGAGGGACGTTCGATAAACTTTCCTTTAGGCGAAGTATGACGACAACAAGACATATCATCACACTAGGGTAGAATGGGGTGTCGTAAACTTTCGCTCACCACACACACACATCACATTACCAACAGCTGTCTGTATGACAGACGGTGTCATAAATGTTAAGGTGGGCGTGCAATTTTTGTGTTCCGGCCACTGTCACGGTTCTGTTCGTTCGTTTAATTTTCTAACCACCAGCTCTGTTGCTGCATGAATGGAGCCTTATTTATCGTAAAGTCAATGTTCCGGGTTCGAATGTGGGTGTGTGTGCCTGTATACAAAAACCTACCCATACACTCACCATCGCTTGGTTGGTTTTATTGCTTTAATCAAACACAGGAAAATTGCGTCGAGTGTCCATGAGTGTTGTAGTGCAGTGGCTTTTTTAATGTTTTCCCGTTACCTAAAACTACACCCAAAACCAAAACAACATACACCAACCACGGTATGTTATGCAGCCATCCTCCCCATCCAGTAAAGTTAGTGCAAGTTTCGTATGGAGACGCCCGGTACTTTGTGCACCATTACAAAGTACCGGGCGGCTCCATCGTGCGGCCGTATGACGATGGTCTGATGATGATTCGGTTCGAGCCTAAAATCCGGTATGCTTTCTGTGGTCAAAGCCATTCATTAGTTTTCCATTTACCCAATACAAACGCCCATCACATCGGATCGCAGGGCCAAAAGTCGGCCTCACTGGAGACTCTAATCAGTTTTGTTCAAAAACGTTTTAACTCGGGCCGGTACGGACGCTACGTGTGAGATGCATGTGACCCGGACCTTTCCCTTGCATATTGCAAACGAGGTCGACATATTTGCTTTACATCTGATCCGAGGCAGCATTCGCTCTTGCTTAATGCTATCGCTACGTTCACGTTTCCGGTGTTTGCATCTGGTTCAGAAATTCTTTGTCGTTCGACCGGGTTCTACTCACAAAAAGGAAATATTTGCGTACCGATGGAAAACCGTGCACCAGATTTAAAGGCAAAATTGTAGCTGGGCCCGAGCAAGCATTATCATCCTAAATTAATTCAATGCATTGGGCAATCCTACCGACATGCATTGCTAATGCATTGATCTCGATTTGATGCGCTTTGAGTCGATAAAATGTGTTTCATCCATGAATTTGTTAAACTTTTCCATCGAATGCGGGTTTTTTTTTTCTGCGGAAAGCTTCCGGCTTTGGATTTATTCTATCCATTTGTAACACTCTGCCAGCAAAAAGTCATTCCAAAACGCAAATCTTGCTATCAGTTTTATTGCCATCGAAAACATCCACTTAAACTATTTGCGGGAAGCGTTAAATATAGTCGATAGTATCGTGAATCTGTACCATCAGCGTTTAATGCTCAATCTGTGCAACGATTGGTTCCTTAATCGAACGCACGAACCATTGTGTTTGCCACTGTCAATAGTGGCGTCCCATAACTCAGCACGCTAATGTTGAAGATAGCGATTTTCCAGCATCGGACATATTGGCTTGCAGCATCGCATTCTGTGGTGCCATGTAGGAGGGTAATAATTCTTGCAAACACTTTACCCGTAAGCGAATGTTGGTGGTTTGTCCCGTGGTGAAAACCATTTGTAACAGAATAGCAGCGTAGTGTGGCCTGAAGAATAAAATGCTTCGATCGCAGAATAAAACCAACGAAATGTTTGTTTTGGAAAATGTGTCCGTTTAACTTGTGTATTTAGCAATATGACGGATAAAACTATATTGTTAAACTAAAACTATTTAAATTAAAATATTGTCATCTTTAGTATACCCTTAAATAAGGATACCCCCTTAATAATTCATTAATGAAGTAAAACTAATCTTCAATCAGGACGAAACTTTCGCGTAAACTTACATCCTTAAAGATCCAATAGTAGGGAAGGTCCCAAATCGGACCGAATCCAATCAAACTTTCATACAAAACCTCCAGCCGAAGAGTAACCCAAAAATCCCACGCGAATTCCTGCACGGATCCGGCAGCAGAAAAGTAAATGAGACCGATGGTAACATTCGTTCTCCTCACGGGCGAAGTAAATCTCGGCCCAAACTTTCTTACGACCGTTGCTAGAACATCACTCGCCCGTCTCAATCCCGTGGGTGAATTAAATCTGCAAGGGGAATTTATCGACAGCCGATGCTTTATCGTTCTTCCCGATGCCACCGAACCAACCGAGCGTCAGTTGCAAGGAGTTTCTTACCGTTGGCACAATATCCGTATATAGAATTAGTTTGATAAAATGGCTGTACGGTGGAAAAAGCAAAGAAAAAACACACCGTCAACTGTACAACTAATGGCGAAGGTCATCAAAAAATGTACAAGAATTTGTTCTTCCGCGCTTCCCGGGGGTCGAAACAGCGGCTTGGCTCACCACCTTCCAGTAAACCGAAAGCTGTGGCATCTCGTCCAGTCAACAAAGTCGCCAAGCACAAAAGCACAACAAAACCAAAACGGCCAGAGCTGGTGGAAGCTGTGGAAAGTTGAAACGAAAGTGAATTGATATAAATTGAAAATTGCCATTTTATATATTTCCCTTCCGTCCGTGTGCAACGCGTACACCTCACACTGCTCACACTTCAGCAGTGCACAACGTTCGCACAAAACATCGCTCCCTTCATGAATGAAGGAAACGAACGATACCTCAGATATAAACGGCTTCCCGGTTTCCTCGACCGGAAGATGAGCAGCACTTTTCTTCGCTGGGACCTGGTGCAGTGGCGCCGCGCAGTTGGATGGCACGTGGATATTTGCGCGATGAAAAGCACACAAACGGTGAAAGTTTGGTTCGGGGTTTCCCTTTTCCTTTATCACTGGTCGGGAGGAAGAAAAAAAATTGTCGAGCTCGCTTTTTCTGACAACATTTGCCTTTCCCGTTTTTCTGCCAGGTTTGCTGTGTGACTTCCTTCCGCGTCGAGTTTTCAGCATCCCACAGCAACGCGTTAGTCAGTGATGAATGAGCAAAAGGCCACTGTAAGGCCACCGTTTCCTTTTCTCCTCTCTCCAGTCCGCTTATGGTCGATTGTTGGGACTGGACTGTTACGAAATGCTTCGTTTTCATTAGATTTCCATTACAGAAATTCCTTCGGGAATGGGGCGGGTAATGCGCGGTGCTTCAGCAATGCACCTGATGAGGGTAATGCAATGTCGCGCTGCTACTGGCATATCCGGGCGACATATCAGTCCCAGAAACAGGGCGCTCGAAAACACAATTTGTTGTTTCACTATTGACGCAGAGCGGTCCGATTTCACGAACCAGATTGATTTTCCATTAGCTTTGCTCGTTTAATATCCATTGATTGAAAAGATTTCATAAACATCGATTAGCCATCCACGAATCGGAACGATTCGGTGCGGCTTACTTTGGAATTGATTGATTTCAGTCTTGAAATATCTACTCTGGAGAGCTGAGACGTTTTTATTTAACAAATACGTACATTTTTCAAACCATTAAGTACAAACATTAAGTACAATGAACCAAAACAAAAACTAATTTTCCATGCACAACAGCGAAAAACAGCTTTTCAAACCTGGTTCAGTAAAAAATTATCTGCTAGAGATTTTAATTACTAAAGTTTAAGACAAAACTACAAAAACTTAGGGGAAAAACACGAGTTCACAGACAGATGGGTGTTCTGTGTACTTCGAGTCGAGATAACATGTGTGCACGACAACTTCTGACATTAAACTTACAGCAGCTATCATGTCTTCTTACTTTGTGTACCGTGACGTCTAATGACTACGCTGCACTCGGTTGTTATTGTGTGCCGGATGTGTACGGGAGCTCGGTTACAGAGAAACCCAAAAAGGTCGAGTTTTGGATTTTGTGAAGTTGCTTATGGAAGTTTTTTGTTAAGGATAAAGCATTTTTCTAATGGAAAAATTAAAATGAGCAAATGAACTACTTTTTAAAATAGAAATGCTGCCCCCACTTAAACAAAATAATAGAACTTTAGTAAGCTTTGACGAAAAAGTTACGGCATTCAAAAAATAGTTCGAGTTGGCCCACTATACAACGTATAACACCATTAGTGCAGTTAGGCGGACAATGGTCACAACAGTTAGGTATTTCAATGCTTCGAATTGAAGCACAGATTTCCAGCCTGAGCTTTTTTGTAAAACTAAAGAACTACTTAAAAAGCTTAAAAGCAAGAAATCACCTGGAATAGATAAAGTAAACAATAAAACCCTAACGAGACTTCCTTCAAAAGGCATAATTTATCTTAATCACATTGTCAACAGCTGCATTAAACTAGGATACTTTCCTCATCAATGGAAGCAGGCTAAAATAATAGCAATACCCCAACCCGTCAAAAACGATAGTTCAGCTGAATGATACAGGCTCATTAATTTGCTTAGCAGTATTGGAAAGTTATACATATCCTTAAAATAATCAATTATTAATGTAATTGAATAGTAGCTTCGAATTCATGTCAACAGAAATATTCCTAATTTCCAATTCAGCATCCTTTTCAACCAAACATCAATTTGCAAAAGGCTTTTCAAACAAGTAAATTTCAATCGAGAAATAAAAAAATTGACAGGTAAGGTTCTTCTCGATACGGAAAAGGCTTTTGACACAATTTGGCACCAAGGTTTGCTGTGGGGCGACCCGGTGGTAGATGGGACAGCGGCGCCGGTCTTCACACGGCAGGACTGGGGTGCAAGTCTCATCTGGGCCGTTCCCCCATAGTGAAGACTGACTGATCCAACTATTCGGTAACAATAAGTCTATAAAGCCAGAAATGGCAGGCAGGACCTTCTTCTTTCTTGGCCTAACGACCTCTTAAGGTCATGCCTGCCATTTCTGACTCTCTCCCGGCAGGCAGGACCTAAGAGGTCGTTAGGCCAAGGAAGAAGAAGACGATAACATAGTTTATTTTGGTTAGAAAGTATGTAATAATAAGTTAGGATATAAGATAGGACAGGTTATTCCTCTTTAAGATTTAAGCGTATCAATGGGTTTTTGTGTATATTTTCACAATGTATAACAAACTAATAAAGATCAAACAAATGAACATCGACTATATTAAAAAAAAAAATCAGTAAATGAGCAGAGTCTAATCGGACGGACCCATTACATATAATAAATGGCAGAATAATGCACTGAATGCAATAACATAAAACCAATAAACCACTACTAGTAATACTACTACTTAACATAGAAATGCAATAGAAAAATCGTTGCGAAAAATAAAATAAAATTAAACACTTGAAAGGTAATCAGATACAATTTAAAATATTATTTAAAAATAGAACAATTAAACCCTTAAAAAGCTCTAAAAGGCAAATAAAATCACTAAATCACTGGTTTTCAGCAAACCCATCTCCCAACCTTTCCAATCAATTGGTTCAACAATCCTTTATTTCCGAAAAAAAAACTTTCATTATAATTCTCGCCCTAACATTTCGACCTTGAACCGTTGCTCAAGGTACGATTTGCATCGCCGCTACCCACAATGACTTTACCGATAAATCTTTTGCAAAGTTGCTACCATTAATGAAATTTTTAATTAACCACCAGCAACCCCAACCCCATTTGCCCGCACACCCAAAATGGATCCGGGGTCATATTTAATCGCTTTTGCTACGCAGAAGCTACACCCCTCCAACACCAGGGAAGGAGCAAAACAAAAAAAAAAGAGTCAAATAAATGAACCACAAGCCAACAAAACAAAAAGGGCTTACATACACCGGCTAGCCGTTACTTTCAGGCAAAACCCTTTTTGCGAGTTAATGAATTTTTTATCATTTCTATGCTTCTGCACCTCTTTTGCTTCTTAAAAGCGAGGGTTTTTATTTTGCTCTTCTTTTCGCACTTTTCTCTGTTTATCAGGATGGTGCCCGTTTGCCACCATCGTTTCACCAGGTTGACTAGAGGCAATTACGTTTTTAGCTTAATGTCTTGCTCTCCATCGGCCCGATCTGGCCCGATGCGGTTGTTTTATTTTGTACCGATAAACTAAACTGGATGGAGCGAAAAAAAACATACAACATGCACGCGGTACTAATAATAATGTTCAACAAAGTGTGTCTTAATGTCTAACCAATCTTCCCCGCGGTATCGTCGTCCCACCGATCCTTACAGATCAGCACCTACATCGCGGTTGGGTAATAATGGGTAGGGAAAAATGTATCCCATTTGTTGCGAACGGGCAATAAATCGACACACAGACATATTGGGTGTCTTAAGGGATGTGATTGTGTATGCGCTGATGGAGCGCTATAACTCTTCCGATCGGAAGGAAGCACCGAAGAACACCATTGTTACGATTGTTCTGACATGAGACATTAGCGTGATTTTTTTCTTCTCTCTCTCGTCGATTGCTTCGAGTCAGTCCCGATCCGGGGCAGCTTCTTTCGCATTTTTGCACCCCACTGGTACTGCACTCTATAAATATTGCTTCATTAATTATTCAAAGCATTAATTACTACCATCTCGTGTCGGGTTGGTGTGCTCACTCGGCCCATTCCGTGGAGGATTATTACGTGAAAGAATAAATCACGTACCTTTGGTTGCTCGGGTTTGTATGGAACACGGTGCAGCACGGTGTCATATCTTTGACCAGCTGGAAAATCCTTGCCACAGTCTGATCGGAATATTAAGCATGCTAGGGATCTGTTCGTCTGTCTGCCTTTCAGAACCTGTCAAACAGAATAAGTCTGCAGAAAAGCATGTTCAACTGTAAAGGCCATCAATTTTAATATCCAAACAGAGGAAAATGTCGTTAAAATACTCGTCCATGATCTTGTGAGACAATTATGAACAGTGTAAAAAGCTGAAGGTAACTATAATGGTTCATTAGGTTAATTAGTCTACTATATCAAAGAGCTCAACAATTTTGTAAGCAGTTTAGATAATATCTTCTTTCCATGACGATACAAGCCTTTCACTCAACGCTAATCTGCTCAGCCAAGCCTTTAATCGTGCAGGAACAGTACAAACCCTACTAGGCTTTCGTCTAAACCATTATCTACATTGTTTTATGTGTACGAAAAGCGCCACGCCATCGACACCACTTGAAAGCAATTCACCAAAATAATTATCCAAACAGTTGCTCGCCATCCTCCCCACTAGGTTCGTAGGCCAGACCACCAGCAATGGATCAAATTGCTCTTTTCCGACCGGCTAAACTATGCCACGGACAGGTGTACAAGAAAGGCGATCGAACCTATTCCCGGTAGCGAGCAACTTGCGAAGATCGACCGTAAAGTGTCCCAAGGGGGTGAAATCTATAGCGCTTTCCTCATTATTTTTCAACGCACACCCCAAAACCCTCGCTTCTAAGCCCACGTCTAATTATTTCAAATTAATCTTAATTTTCCACCCGTTAGCCGGTGTGTGCAGATCCTATCTTTAGGACATTGAGAGAAAGAAAAAAAAAAAACACGAAGAATGCAAGGGTTAAACGTTTTCCCTTAGCATAGT
This sequence comes from Anopheles maculatus, assembly GCA_002091835.1. Taxonomy (NCBI): domain Eukaryota; kingdom Metazoa; phylum Arthropoda; class Insecta; order Diptera; family Culicidae; genus Anopheles; species Anopheles maculatus. The sequence goes on from KZ062772.1 coordinate 17,677, forward strand.
GTTGGCGCCTGAAGGCGTTCCCGGTTTTCTGCCGTACCAAGTGCAAACGTGGTGACCGTGCCGACGAAGAGAATAGATTTCTCGAACAAAGGCGACAACGGTGATTGGTGATTATAATTAAGGCATCTGGACTTGCCGTACCGTACCGGAACGTGTTGGCGTTGGTGCAAAATCAATCCACTTCCGACGCGTCCTACCGATCGGGTGGAAAATCTAATTTTCCTTCCCCAATCGACTGTGCATCGAGCTCTGGGTTCAAGCGTCGTTTTGCTCGACAGTTGACAGTAGCGGGAGTAGCAATCATCGTTTCAAGTAAAATAAAAAAAAAACAGAAAAACCGAACGAAATGCTGCTGCTGAGCTGAGAGTTGGGACGGTTTGTGATGGGGTTTTTGCTACGGACAGAACACTTTCACTGGCATTGACGTGCCAGGTGATGTTAAACACTCTGTGGGAAAGACATACCGAGAAGCAGCAGGTGTTGATGATTTGCATATCATATGCACGTCGACTGCACTGCACTTTACATTTCGCACAAGCTGCATACAGTTTTCACCTACTAAAATTCTTGGATCTTTGCATGTTTTTCCTTCGTGATGCAGGAATATTTTCAACCAATATTTCTAATAAAATTGGAAATGAGAAAAAACAATCTTAAATTGTTGTCATTCCCAGAAAATGAGTAAATTATGTCCATCCTGCTTTATACTTCAAGAAAGTTACTTTCTTACTTCGGAATCATAAGAGGCTATGTAATATACATGCATACGTGCAGAAGCTTCTTCTTCTTCTTCTTCTTCTTTCTTTGCCTAACGACCTCTTAAGGCCAAGCCATTTCTGGCTTACTAGACTAATTGATACCGCATAGTTGGATAATCAATCCTCACTATGAGGGAACGGTCCAGATGAGACTTGAACCCCGGTCCTGCCGTGTGAAGACCGGCGCCACTGTCGCTTCCCCACCAAAGTAGATTGAATTTATATTGCGTAAAAATTTAAAATAATAAAATTTAATTGCTCGACATTTAATACAAGATTCGTTACGCAGGAACGCTTTCAATCCCACAGAGTTTCATTTTTATTCGCAAGTTACAAGCCGATTACGCCATTGATTCTAACGCTTTACAATACCATTACCGTTGATGCAACCAATCGCGCGTGACAAAACGATTCTCATAATTACCAAACCACACTCTTCCCTTCCTGGCAGGATCCCTGCGATAAAAAATGACATAGTACAGCACCATCGACGAAACAGATTCACATCCGTCCAATAGACCTCAAACCAACAGCAAAAAAACACGAAAACTCCCAATGCATCATGACACGGATGAGTAACGATTCGCGAAAAAATTTAACCAACCATTCAGCTATAAAAAAGGCAGCTGACATTTCAAAACCCAACCTAGTGCTATTCCTCGCTAGTCCTCGCCCGGTTTCTGCCCCAGCTATCGATTGCTTCTTTCGAAGCCGTGTACATATTTCAAGAATTTTCATAAAGTGAGAAAACATTGTCACAGTGTCAGCTGCTGTTGCTACTGCTGCTCGGCAGGAAACCGGAAGTATACTGGTAGGTTAAACAGGGAAATAACATCGCCCGGATCGGTTTCGATCTGTGTCATCGTTTTGACTTCCGCGGAAAAAGCGTACGAAACACGGCTGGCCCGAAAGGTGAGTCGATTAGCATATTTGAAGCATATTGACTAGCGCGTCGGCGGACGCACCGAGCCGGAACCGGAATCTCTTGAGCCGGTTTGCGCAATGGAAGCACCCACTGAAACCCTGCTTATCCGCGTATGATTGATGGCTATTTTGGGTTGGGACCGTTTATTTATTCAGTTTTTAAAAATTGTGTTTGCATAAATACTGATCAAAGATACGTACTCACGTACGCTGCGCCGTTGGAAGGTGTTGACAGTTTGGTTTAGAATAAACTGAACGGAAAATTAATCCAGCATGTGTACGCCTTTCTAACCGGGCGCTAGATTTTGCATCCTTCAGGCAGACTAAAGTCTCTGCCAGATAAACAACGTTCGTATGCAAGCTAAACAACTGTTCCGCAGCAGCTCCGACGTTTTCTGTCTCGCACACACTATCGTCCTAACCTGTCGTCCAATTGTTGGCACAAATTAATTCCACAAATTTCCACTCCAGCTGTTACACAGTTTACCGGCGTTTGGTGTGCAATTTCGACTTTCGTTTTGCATTCGGAACGGTTTCGGCTAAAAGAAGGATCAGTTCATTGCAATAATCAGGTAAGGACGGATTAGCTAAAGCCACTTCACACTGGCACAAAGTATCTTGTAGTATGTACGTAATAGTTTTCAGCACCAACCAAGCAACAGTGCGGACACACACTGCAAACTGATTTTCATTGAAAACATTGTCTTAATGTTCAGTTTTCGTCTCAGAAAAACCTCCTTTTGTGTCTTTGAGCCGTTGTTGTTGTCGAGTATTTGCGTACGTTTTCCGTGTGGATAATAAAGCAAATATTGACGAACGGAAAGGGCTTAGACTAACAGTTCGCCAAATATCATTACCATCGGTCGGGTGGGCAAGTCCTGGAAATTACATCATGCGATCATAATGCTAACCTTCCCCGGGGACACTCACACTCGGGCGGAGTACCATCTTGTAAGATCGTGGCGTATTACACTCCACAATCTTCAGTCACTCCGTTGGGAATGAAGCGTCGAGATTCGTTCACTGTACTTTCTTTTTTGGTCTTTGTTTCTTTTCCAGCTTGCACAAGCTCGCCCTTTACCAGGATACAGTGTTTTGATTTTCCTTGTACCTCGGTACCTGATAGGCTATCGCACACATCTTGTCAATCTGCCCTTGGGCTGTGATCTGACCTGTATCTGTCCAAATAATGTCGTCAAATCCTTTCCAAGCCAAAAGCCTCGTGTAATCATCAGCGGGCAGATCAGAGTGACAAAGACCAAACTCGACGACGACGACGACGACGTCGACGAACGTTTTTGATGCTCTTAACGCCGACTATCTCCAAAGCCCGGGCACACAATCTGGGGCGATGTCCTGCCGATGTGTTTCGAACGACTGCTTTGACTTAGTGTAAACAAGAATCACGCCGAATGTACACACACACAACCTCTCATACCACGCTGGTCTGGTGTGGTGCCACAGCGAAAGGATGAGGCGTATCATGCGCAACCGGTAACGCAAGTTGACGAGCTGGAAACTGGTGCCCTTGGGCTAACATACGCTCCGGTCCGAAAAACCTTCGAAAACATTCAACAAAATGAACAAACTCTGCCAACCGTTCGACGGTTTGCACACCACAAATTGAACGTCGTCAAGTAGTTGCAAAAACAAATCCTTTTATTGTGCGACCGTGTACGATGCGTGTGCCGCTGAGGCACCAACCAGTGAGTGTGGTTTGTGTGTGATCTTGTGTTTAAAGAGCAATTAGCAGCTTGGCAAATAATTAATTATCAAATGCTGCTCCTTACAGTGTGTTGTTTCAACGAATTTCATGCACGTGAATCTATCAAGTCAGAATGTCTGTGTGTGTGTCTCATAGTTACATTGCACACGATTAAACGGCAAGCGGCAAACATTGTACGTGGCTGGACAATAAACAGCCTTTAGCAAACATGGCGTGTGACCTTTATTAATCAGGGCATGATAGATGGGATCTAAAATTATTCGCTCCTTCGCTGTAGCACGGCATACATACACCCCACAGCAAGCTAGCAAATGCTGTGGCCACGGGACATGTTTAAGCAGCTAAATAATGACAGCGCAATGACGCGGCAGAAACAATCAACTGCCGGAAAATGTGCGGCCCCCGGCAAACGGGACGACCCCCGGGAGCGGTTTGAATAATAACAACAGTTTACCAATAAACAAGTGCCACCGTGAACTGGTGGTTCGGTCGGAACCCATTCATCATCGACCGCATCCGCAGATTTTCTTTCGAACCGCGTCGTCGTTTAAACATTTTGCCACTGCCACGGTTCATTATTTTGTGTATGGTCCTGTCAAAAATTATGGTCATTCATCATGTATCGCGGACGAGTCCCCCAATCGTGCGGTAATTAATCGTAATTAATGTCCTACTAGTATGGTGTCATGTTGTTTTTTGTTGTTTATTGCATCGAGAGATTATTTAAATTAAATTAATCAATATGTATTGGTGATTAACTGGTTCGCTCTGCGATCATGAAATCGGACCATGTTTACAATGCGAAATCATCTGCGAATGTTTCTGTCTCCCGCACACTAACAAACGACACAAAAAAGATTGAAACACGTTTGCGAAGGCGTATCATCACGTCCGGAATGGCGTTTCCATACTGAACGTACACGCGACGCTTTGTTTTCCACAAAACGCCGATGGCGAGTCCTTGCCTCGGAAAGCTTCAAGCTTCAAAAAGCCTCTCGATGTAAAGCTTTCGGAAATGCTGCCGACTGCGAGATGCTGCTGAGAGATGGGGTCAATCGGTGTGAGAGTTTATCTCCCATTTTCTGGACGCTCTTTGCTCACAGCTTCCATCACTTACTGTGTGTGCATGGTATGTGAGAGATCTCAAGCGAGCTGTGAGTATGCATTAATATCACTTCTCACAGACTTCACTCACCCCGGAATACCGTGTTTCATCTTTTATCACCCGAGACGCCGGCGCCATTACTTCCGTTCTCAAATCAGAGGGTTTCCTGATGGGTAACACTACAAAAACAAAGCTCACTACATTTAAAAAACATCCTTTTGTGTATAGAGACAGTACCTCAATAGCCTCAATACCTAATAGTGTGATGTCCTGTCAAAACTACTTCTTTCAGACTTTAATCTGCTAACAGCCAAACATCTTTGGTAAACAATTAAAGTTCACCGTCACCTAGTTAACCGCTAACGATGCCTTTAGCCTATGTTTATCCTGCTCAATGCAGCTGCTTCAGTGCTTCAGGAAAAAGTGCAACGTGGTACCACCACTCGTGATGCACTTGTGACGCCAAGAGAAGATTGTGCCACTTGTGACGCTATTAAGTGCACGCGAAAATGCAGCAAGTGTGCTTTTGCGTCAGACGCTGACAAACAAGGTTAAGCCTGCTGTCTTAAAGTGCCGGTAACAGCGACCATCTTGAGACACTTTTCCCATGTTACATCCTTTATGCACACATTATCGTTGAACGAGCCAACCAGGGCCAACGATGCAGAGGTGTTGAAACAACTTTTACTGTTAAACTTTAACCGGAAAGATTGCTTTTCTCTCGTTCTCTCCTTCTTTATACGTACTATAGGTGTACTTTTTTCAAACTTTACTTAAAAAAACTAAACAAAAACGCGAAAGAGCAAACCAGAAACGAAAAGATTTCACTGGAAGTCACACTTTAAGGTACGCAAGTTTCGTCTAAGTCTGGAAGAAACTATCGTTCACCCCGTGCTTCGGTATGTGTAGGTGAGAAATGGTTCGGTGACTCACTCTGCACAATCTTCGTCGTTAGTAAGGCAAGCGAAAAAAAAGGCACGCGTCCCCGGAACGGGTAATCAAAAATTCACCTTTTATGAAATGAAAATCTCGTACTATGAGCGGGAAAAACTTTACCGTGCGCTACCGAACCTTGATCGCCGGTGATCTCTGCAAATACCCCAAGATTACAAGTACACGCTGGGGCAAAGCTTACGCTAATAATAATGTCTTGGTGTGTTTTGCTTCTTTCCTTACCTTCCCATACCAGTAAAGGCATATTACGCGGTTTCGGTAACCAGGTTGTTTCAGTTTGCTGGTGATGTAAATAGGTCCGATTTTCGAGGCAACGAAAGCCTTGGCGTCGTGGTGGGTAATGCCAGCTGCATTTGCATCATGTGTAAGATGGTATGTATACATTATTGGAACGCCACTACTACCACATCACCACAGGCAACCTTGCTGGTGAAACTTTTTCCTCTGTGCCTGGTGAGTGTGTGTGTGGCACTAACGTTACGTGTTGGACAAAATTTCTCATCTACCGATACACAATAGAGCTGGTGTAGTTCGCCTGCTTGAGCTACTAGACACTGCTCTGATAATGATGAAAACTTGCTCTTTGGAGATAGCTTTAAATATGGAAACGTCGGTACAAAAGTTTGCTAAACGATAAATATTCATGATGATGTTCGCAGCTATGACAATAAAACTGTTATTATACAAAACGGATGAAAACTATTATATATAACATATAAAATAAAATGGCTTTTGTGTGAAACAATCAATTGTTAGTCTTTAAAAAAAAATCATTTATTTTAGTAATAGAAGATCACTAACCAAATTGCTCCCACAACTAAGGGACTCCACGTTTGTCTCTCTTTGTGATTTCCGGCAATAAAAACAAAACCTATTTATAAATACCATTTGCCACAATTTTGCATTCCGTTTCCCGGTTTTCCAAAAGTGCAAACAATTGTCACGTGCAAAAGAAAGCACAAAGGATAACAGCAACAAACAAAAAATGGAATACAACTACTGCCCTACGGTGGGTCCATTATTGCTCCCAAATGGACAAGCAACAGGATGCAAACGGGAGAAAGTGGATTTTCCTACCGTTTCGTTTCCGTTTTTTCTTGCCCGTTCCGATTGGCATCTTGGTGGATTGGAGGCTGTGTGGAAAGCCCGGCCACCAACCGGTCCACTCGTAATGGAATCCCATGCACACCGCAACGATACCGTATGCGGAAGTGATTGTGGGACCAAAATGGTGGCACGTGCTATCGGTAACACCTTGCTCGATGTGCGGAGGTGCGTTAGAGGGTGAAACGCCGGGTGGTAAAATGCTACCGATTTTCCATTCCCAAGTGGTCGACCGTTGGAAGGTGCTAGTGAAGCTCGTAATACGATTATGGTAGATAATTTCTTATTTTAGCGATAAAATTGATTGTTCAATCGAACGAGAGTCATATTTCCGCATCGTGTTTCCGGCACCGGTTGTTTGTTACCGGGTTGTTGTGTGTCAATATGGCCATGCACACTGTTTGCATTGTGAGGTGATATAAAAATATAACGAGAAAGTGATGAAAAATCACACCAATTTCCACCCAGGATAGGTAAATAAATATCGACAAATTCCCTACAGTATTGCGGCAATTGGGTGTTGTGTAACGACAGGAAAAACGAAAAAACAAAAACACGGTGAAAATAAACAGGGAAACAATAACATAAAAGTGAAACATCATAACAATAAGCTCGAATGCATTTTTGCTACCCAGTGAGCTTCGAAATATGTTGAGCCATTGCTGGCGATATCACTTTAATGTGGCTTCTTGTTCCCGCTAAACTATCTTTAATTTGATGCGAAGTAATGGAAAGTGTAAACCCTCTCGTAAACAGCAATTCGAAGGGCGATGTAATGAAATATGTAGCGTTTAAAAAACATTAAAAACCTTCTCACCACGGCTCAACTGGTTCCTGTGAAAAATCATTTTTCCGACGAACTTTCACACTCCGTTCGCCTTGCTGCAGAAACCGACCGACTGTGCTGCACGTTGCAATCATCTTTCTTGTTTAATTAGAAACTTGAACCATTCCGTAATTGGCATACCCGTTCTTGGTTTGAATAGTGGCCCGTTCGTCGGCCATTTGTTGGTTAGTAGCATTGGTTCTTTTTTTTTTCTATGGATTCCGTCTCTTCTTTTTACTTGCGTTCGTTTGCTGGGCAAGACGGTCACCTTTCGCATCATATGCTTTGGCACATTTGGACCAGAGCGTTGCTCGGTAAGGAGAATTGTTTTGAAGTGCCAACTGAAGTGCCAAAGTTGCTTCCTCCTGGCTAATGCTATCGAAAAGATGGGCGGTAAAGAAAATTTATAACACTCCGTCCTTCTCCGACAAACGAAACTCGCTCGCCCACGAAACCATACCGCCATCATCATCATCAAAAAGTTAGAAACGTAGCATTACGCCGAGCGAAGAGAAAATTACAGACCATTCCAGTCATTATTGCTGAACTTCGGGGAGATTCAAAATCCTTTGCATTTGTGGAGCAGTTGTTACTGTGGAACAGTAGTCCCATAACCGGGAGGATTGTTAGAAAAAAAGATGCATTTTATTGGACGGCTTTCTGTTGGACGTGGGTAGGTGTACCGAGCTGCAACAGTACAAATTGGCTGTTTGTTAACGTAAAGATGGTCATTTCATTGCATTCTGCAACGTGCAAGCGTCTCGAGCTTCGTTCCAACTAATCATTATCTTCGAAAAGTCCATCAATTATTAGTGTTGCAACACGCAAAGCAACACGTGTCCACACCCACGTGCATGTTGCGGTTTCCGCTTTCATCAATATGTCTACGTGCACTAGGAAGATAGTTTCGATTGCGAATGAATCGTCTCCGTATTATCCATAAACCATCCCAACGACGGGTCGAAGTTATGATGCAAGGCGTGCCAATTATTAGTGCAATGATTTGATTAGGATCAATTTCCAACGTAGAGGTACATAATTTAAACGTGGGACTACTTGAGCGTGTACGTTTCGTACGGTGGATAGCTGTTGGAACATTTGTCTTCTTGTAGGAAGTAAGGTGCATCATCGCCTGATGTAGGCTGAACGGAACGAGAAGGTTACTTAATTGGATTAATTCATGCAACTCTGTCTAGCGACACTGGGTATGAATTCATTGAGCTTGGAAATATGTCTCTCTCTCTCTCTCTCTCTCTCTCTCTCTCTCTCTCTCTCTCTCTCTCTCTGTGAAAATAAACAGGGAAACAATAACATAAAAGTGAAACATCATAACAATAAGCTCGAATGCATTTTTGCTACCCAGTGAGCTTCGAAATATGTTGAGCCATTGCTGGCGATATCACTTTAATGTGGCTTCTTGTTCCCGCTAAACTATCTTTAATTTGATGCGAAGTAATGGAAAGTGTAAACCCTCTCGTAAACAGCAATTCGAAGGGCGATGTAATGAAATATGTAGCGTTTAAAAAACATTAAAAACCATCTCACCACGGCTCAACTGGTTCCTGTGAAAAATCATTTTTCCGACGAACTTTCACACTCCGTTCGCCTTGCTGCAGAAACCGACCGACTGTGCTGCACGTTGCAATCATCTTTCTTGTTTAATTAGAAACTTGAACCATTCCGTAATTGGCA
>KZ062772.1:32008-66277 GCA_002091835.1 Anopheles maculatus
CACTGGAAGTCACACTTTAAGGTACGCAAGTTTCGTCTAAGTCTGGAAGAAACTATCGTTCACCCCGTGCTTCGGTATGTGTAGGTGAGAAATGGTTCGGTGACTCACTCTGCACAATCTTCGTCGTTAGTAAGGCAAGCGAAAAAAAAGGCACGCGTCCCCGGAACGGGTAATCAAAAATTCACCTTTTATGAAATGAAAATCTCGTACTATGAGCGGGAAAAACTTTACCGTGCGCTACCGAACCTTGATCGCCGGTGATCTCTGCAAATACCCCAAGATTACAAGTACACGCTGGGGCAAAGCTTACGCTAATAATAATGTCTTGGTGTGTTTTGCTTCTTTCCTTACCTTCCCATACCAGTAAAGGCATATTACGCGGTTTCGGTAACCAGGTTGTTTCAGTTTGCTGGTGATGTAAATAGGTCCGATTTTCGAGGCAACGAAAGCCTTGGCGTCGTGGTGGGTAATGCCAGCTGCATTTGCATCATGTGTAAGATGGTATGTATACATTATTGGAACGCCACTACTACCACATCACCACAGGCAACCTTGCTGGTGAAACTTTTTCCTCTGTGCCTGGTGAGTGTGTGTGTGGCACTAACGTTACGTGTTGGACAAAATTTCTCATCTACCGATACACAATAGAGCTGGTGTAGTTCGCCTGCTTGAGCTACTAGACACTGCTCTGATAATGATGAAAACTTGCTCTTTGGAGATAGCTTTAAATATGGAAACGTCGGTACAAAAGTTTGCTAAACGATAAATATTCATGATGATGTTCGCAGCTATGACAATAAAACTGTTATTATACAAAACGGATGAAAACTATTATATATAACATATAAAATAAAATGGCTTTTGTGTGAAACAATCAATTGTTAGTCTTTAAAAAAAAATCATTTATTTTAGTAATAGAAGATCACTAACCAAATTGCTCCCACAACTAAGGGACTCCACGTTTGTCTCTCTTTGGGATTTCCGGCAATAAAAACAAAACCTATTTATAAATACCATTTGCCACAATTTTGCATTCCGTTTCCCGGTTTTCCAAAAGTGCAAACAATTGTCACGTGCAAAAGAAAGCACAAAGGATAACAGCAACAAACAAAAAATGGAATACAACTACTGCCCTACGGTGGGTCCATTATTGCTCCCAAATCTCCACGTTTGTCTCTCTTTGTGATTTCCGGCAATAAAAACAAAACCTATTTATAAATACCATTTGCCACAATTTTGCATTCCGTTTCCCGGTTTTCCAAAAGTGCAAACAATTGTCACGTGCAAAAGAAAGCACAAAGGATAACAGCAACAACAACAACAAAAATGGAATACAACTACTGCCCTACGGTGGGTCCATTATTGCTCCCAAATGGCCAAGCAACAGGATGCAAACGGGAGAAAGTGGATTTTCCTACCGTTTCGTTTCCGTTTTTTCTTGCCCGTTCCGATTGGCATCTTGGTGGATTGGAGGCTGTGTGGAAAGCCGTAATACGATTAAGGTAGATAATTTCTTATTTTAGCGATAAAATTGATTGTTCAATCGAACGAGAGTCATATTTCCGCATCGTGTTTCCGGCACCGGTTGTTTGTTACCGGGTTGTTGTGTGTCAATATGGCCATGCACACTGTTTGCATTGTGAGGTGATATAAAAATATAACGAGAAAGTGATGAAAAATCACACCAATTTCCACCCAGGATAGGTAAATAAATATCGACAAATTCCCTACAGTATTGCGGCAATTGGGTGTTGTGTAACGACAGGAAAAACGAAAAAACAAAAACACGGTGAAAATAAACAGGGAAACAATAACATAAAAGTGAAACATCATAACAATAAGCTCGAATGCATTTTTGCTACCCAGTGAGCTTCGAAATATGTTGAGCCATTTCTGGCGATATAACTTTAATGTGGCTTCTTGTTCCCGCTAAACTATCTTTAATTTGATGCGAAGTAATGGAAACTGTAAACCCTCTCGTAAACAGCAATTCGAAGGGCGATGTAATGAAATATGTAGCGTTTAAAAAACATTAAAAACCTTCTCACCACGGCTCAACTGGTTCCTGTGAAAAATCATTTTTCCGACGAACTTTCACACTCCGTTCGCCTTGCTGCAGAAACCGACCGACTGTGCTGCACGTTGCAATCATCTTTCTTGTTTAATTAGAAACTTGAACCATTCCGTAATTGGCATACCCGTTCGAGGTTTGAATAGTGGCCCGTTCGTCGGCCATTTGTTGGTTAGTAGCATTGGTTCTTTTTTTTTTCTATGGATTCCGTCTCTTCTTTTTACTTGCGTTCGTTTGCTGGGCAAGACGGTCACCTTTCGCATCATATGCTTTGGCACATTTGGACCAGAGCGTTGCTCGGTAAGGAGAATTGTTTTGAAGTGCCAACTGAAGTGCCAAAGTTGCTTCCTCCTGGCTAATGCTATCGAAAAGATGGGCGGTAAAGAAAATTTATAACACTCCGTCCTTCTCCGACAAACGAAACTCGCTCGCCCACGAAACCATACCGCCATCATCATCATCAAAAAGTTAGAAACGTAGCATTACGCCGAGCGAAGAGAAAATTACAGACCATTCCAGTCATTATTGCTGAACTTCGGGGAGATTCAAAATCCTTTGCATTTGTGGAGCAGTTGTTACTGTGGAACAGTAGTCCCATAACCGGGAGGATTGTTAGAAAAAAAGATGCATTTTATTGGACGGCTTTCTGTTGGACGTGGGTAGGTGTACCGAGCTGCAACAGTACAAATTGGCTGTTTGTTAACGTAAAGATGGTCATTTCATTGCATTCTGCAACGTGCAAGCGTCTCGAGCTTCGTTCCAACTAATCATTATCTTCGAAAAGTCCATCAATTATTAGTGTTGCAACACGCAAAGCAACACGTGTCCACACCCACGTGCATGTTGCGGTTTCCGCTTTCATCAATATGTCTACGTGCACTAGGAAGATAGTTTCGATTGCGAATGAATCGTCTCCGTATTATCCTCGAACCATCCCAACGACGGGTCGAAGTTATGATGCAAGGCGTGCCAATTATTAGTGCAATGATTTGATTAGGATCAATTTCCAACGTAGAGGTACATAATTTAAACGTGGGACTACTTGAGCGTGTACGTTTCGTACGGTGGATAGCTGTTGGAACATTTGTCTTCTTGTAGGAAGTAAGGTGCATCATCGCCTGATGTAGGCTGAACGGAACGAGAAGGTTACTTAATTGGATTAATTCATGCAACTCTGTCTAGCGACACTGGGTATGAATTCATTGAGCTTGGAAATATGTCTCTCTCTCTCTCTCTCTCTCTCTCTCTCTCTCTCTCTCTCTCTCTCTCTCTCGCTCGCTCATTCTCTCTCATGCAGACACACTATTGACCAAGATACTAGACGAGTTCTTACTTAAACATTACTCGAACAATTGGTTGGCTGATACGGTATCCGCGTCATTTTTCGCTTGACTGGTAAGCGTTTCGAAATTCCTGACTGTAAATAAGTGATAAAAGTTAAGCCAAAGTCAAAAATTAAGCTAAATCTAAGGCTAGAAAGCTATAATGTCAAAGGAAGACGACGCACAATCCTATTTATTGCTGAGAATCCTTATTATTACTTTGTGTACAAGCAATTTAAAACTTCCCCACGGGCAAATTTAACGGTTTTTCTCTGCGTCTCACCTACTTCCAACCCTCGTTGTCCCACACTTTCATGACGATGAGCTAGACAGCTATATTTTTTCATTCGTCAAATGCTTTCTGTTTCGTTCTTTACCGGGACTTAGCCAAATTTCAAAGATCTCCGTCCTGTATTTACACGCAGTCTTGTCGAGTTTCAGTGTGTTTGTGCGTGACTCGTTATGACAGCAACAGCCGCTGCAATGAACTCTCTGTTTTGTTGTTGCGGTTGAAGAAGATTTTGTTACCAAATATAACAAAATTGTTAAACATTTGTTGTAACTGCTCCGAAAACTAAAGTAGATTCGATGGATATACTTCGTGACGGGAATAAGGGGCCAAAAACCTCATTTGTGGTCGCGAAGCAGGAGTAAACAAATTGGCCGCTGAAAGCCTTCTGTAAGTATTGTGGATGACAATTTGTTGAATTGCTTTTGGTTAGCATGATTCATCATTACATTACATTATATTCATCATTACAGATCATTACGAATCATTTTCTGCGCAAAATCACATGCGCAAAAACATTCGTTAAAAACGGGCAGCACAAGGGCAGTACAAAGGCCATATGCTGCCCGGTTTAACGAATCTTTTGCCCACGGGGTATATTTAATTCGAACGGGCGTTTCCCACTGTTATTTTCCAAAATGTCAAACATGCTTCTGGTACCGACCGCAAGATGTCGCTCTTCCAACAACACTGTTTGTTTACATTCTTCCTCGGTTGTTTTTATACAGCTGCGTGCTGTGTACCTGAGTAAATCGCGTTCCGTACAAGTATCTTTATAGTTAAACGTTGAGTGAAAGTAATTCAATATTCATCTTCTGCCTTTGCGTAACGTTGCCATGGCAGACCAAGAAACAAATGGTTACAACGATGAAGCAAGTGATTTCAAGCGTAAGAGCAATGCCAGCCTTCGTGAGATCGACCCGGACGATGACGGTGAAGAAGCGAGCAAGCAATCCGAGAAGGTTCAGGAATACATAAGAAACATACTGAATGAACGGGTAGCTTTGGATCGTAAATATCCTATTGCTGACCGATTATTACAAGTGGGTAAGTCAAACTACAAAACTTCCTATCTCTTTCGGCCTAAAAATGTCTTGTTTTGCAGAAGTAGAGACTGCACAAAAAAATGGCAAACCTCCAGCTCGGCGCTACATTGACATTTACCGAGAAAAGCCCATCAAACTGCAGGTGAAGGTAATCGTACCGGTAAAAGAACACCCGAAATTCAATTTCGTCGGTAAGCTGCTTGGTCCAAAAGGAAACTCTCTAAAACGTCTACAGGAAGATACGATGTGCAAAATGGCAATTTTGGGTCGAGGTTCGATGAAAGATCGTAAACGGGAAGAAGAGCTTCGGTTAGCTATGGATCCCAAGTATGCCCATCTCAACGATGATCTGCATGTCGAAATAAACGCACTGGGACCACCAGCAGAGGCACACGCCCGCATTGCGTACGCGTTGGCAGAGGTGCGAAAGTTCCTTATTCCCGACAGTAACGATTTCATCCGACAGGAGCAGATGCGCGAAATGTTAGAAGATCCGGAGTGCGATTTACCGGTGAAAAAAGCGTACAAAAAATCGATTGCACCACACGCATCTGCTCACGATGGTCTACCATCGTCCGGGATGATGTCAAGTTCCCCTGTACCTACCTCATCACGATCGTTACCACCTCAGGGGAAAGTTCTTTCGATTCTAGACAAAGCACGTGTCGCTCTAGAAGACACTCATTTTCCACGGTAAAGCGTCTTAACGGTTACAAAAAGAATCTTTTTCTTTTGATATTAACATTTTTGTTTTGCATTTCAGCTCGACTACGTTAAGATATGAAGAGCCGCCACGATATGATCGTGAACACTTCGAATCTTCGTACCATTACCATCCACAACCACCTCCACCGCGATCAAAATATGAAAGCAATAATTATAATGACGATTATCGGAGAGACTACTACCGTGATTCCAGTTCTTATTCTGGTAAGTACATTATTAATTATATTGATTTAGCAATCAGGAACATCTAACAGCGAATCTAAACGTAAACCCCAATAAAACCCCATACAACCCGATAAATCGTAACAACGTTGAGACAAAAAAGTAGCGCTAAAAGCATATCCAAACTCTCATTCAGAATCATTGTCAGTTCCTCCGTCGAAACCGAGCGCCACATCGATGAGTGGTCGATCTTGGAAACCGTCAACGTACAGTGGAAGTTCAACGCGAGAGCAAATCGATCTGAAACATCATGCTACACGGGATCTCCATTCGTATCGTCACACACCATACGGACGACAATCGAAATAGAATACCGGATTAGTCTAGTTGCAAAACAATCACTGTTAATACCAAGCACCTTTATTGTTCGTTTCTAAATTCTACTACACTACTGCCATTGCAAAGGAAAGAGCGCTTAAAAGTAAATAGTTAAGTTTACTGCAAGATCAGTCTCATAAAACAGTAAATATTGCTCGGTTAGATTTGATTTCGATTATGGTAACGCAGGTGTGAACCATCCGGCTATGAGTAAAATTAATAGGTCCTGGGGTAACCGAATAATACAAGGTAATGCTGCCTGATTTTCCTCAGGGTTTGTGGAACCAAATAGGAGGAGGACGAATAATTTATTGAATAATTAACGTAGTACACGATTTTCAAACAGAAGCCTTAGCGAACCGTAAATCAAACAAATGCAATAGTCAACTTCATAACATGCAATATTTGTACTGAGCTGCTTTGAAACTACAACGTAACATTAAAATAATCTACCCTCATAATATTCCGTAAGTAACGAATTAAAAAAAAACAACCAATCCTTAAATGAATCAACAGCAAACACACAAAATAGTAAACATTTTTAAACAACAAAAAATATAAACGATTGAAAATGTGACGCATAGTGTATATTCCAAGCTGCACAAAATTGTAAAAAAGAAATGCAAAATACATAGTGTGAAAATAGTTTTAATATCGTGTACAATTGTAATAGCAAAAAACCATAAACTATCAAATATGAAAAGTATATAAATCAAGTAAACAAAACAAATCTATAAGACAAATAGGATAAGAAAACATCCAATTACTACCACTTAAATCTAAAACTGTACAAGACGTTCAATTTATATCCATACACACATTTAAACTTAGCTTCAGTTTGTGTGCTTACTGCGTCTATGCTTGGGTGTTCCGATGCTGCACCCGTCCTCCATTGTAATCACAAAACAATTGTGAACGATTGTTCACTCGCGGATGGCAGAATCCATCAATCGTTTAGCTAATAATTCACTACCACAACCACACTGCGCCAAACAATACCGTTTTTTTTTCTCTGCAAAATAGTCAAATTATTCAAAGTAAATATTCATAACAGATTTATAATTTTATTATATGTTTATGTTGTGTAACAATTTATCATATTCATCGTAAGGCACATATTGATTGCGAACAGTGCTTATCATTTAATACTTTTCTTTGATTTTTGTTCATTTTTTTCTACATATAACAATTTCCCTGCATTGTAGTTGGTTGATGAATGTGTTGCATCATGTATTTCCTTATGTTTATAACATTGATCACGCAGTTGTTGCTAATTTTATTAGCGACTAAGATACATGCAAATTGTGACAATCTTCCTAACATCCT
Source organism: Anopheles maculatus (assembly GCA_002091835.1). Classification (NCBI taxonomy): domain Eukaryota; kingdom Metazoa; phylum Arthropoda; class Insecta; order Diptera; family Culicidae; genus Anopheles; species Anopheles maculatus. Next base: position 39,329 of record KZ062772.1, read on the forward strand.
GGTTCTGTTATAATATCTTAAAAGCATTTGGTCTTCAAGTTCTTGCTTCACTCCCGTTTTTTGCTGGGTGGTGCAGGCTTCGAAGGATAAATAGCAAACAAAGCCAGTTGAATGCCGCTGAGTGTAACTGCAGCTAAATTTTGCAGCTTAATTGGAAAATAATGCAAATAATGTTAATGTTACGTAGTTGTCTGGATATCGCAGTCTATCAAACTTAGAATACTTACCACTACGAAAACGTTGTTCAAGATCACACCGTACAACAGCCAGCTACACCCAACGATCGTACCGGACAGGATCATCGCGAACGGCAGTCCTTCGGTACTTTTCTTTCGAATGATTTCCGGTAAACCGAACAGAGGTTGACCGATAAGGCAAAGCATCAACACAGTGATGATCATGCCGAAGCGATCCTCGACCACTGCCGGATTCTCTATCTTGACGTATCCAAGCAAAGTGATCGTAAACAGTGCCGTCCCACCGACCTGGCGCCAGAAGCCTGAACGTTCAGATGGTGGTGTATAGAGAAGAAAGAATAAAGCATAGGCCAAACTTATCGTCAGACCAATCAGATTGGCATTGGTCATTGCCGAATCGTTCATCAGCATCCCGTGTTGCAGGAAAAGAACGGTACTGCGAAAGAAGACGAATGTTGGAACTGAAAGGTGTGTTTGAGATTGTAATGCTTCGAAGCATCGGGCGCTCTGCTTACAGTCCACAACCACCGACGAATGGCATCGCTGAGAAACCGTCCGTCGTGCCTTTCTTCCGGATGTCGTTGCATACGAAGCAACCGCTAAACATCTGCCCCACCGTAAGGATACCGGCCGCCATTCCGACCTGTTCCTTGTACGGTTGTAGAGCTTCCGATATTGCTTCCATTTTCACTTACTGGCTCACGCACGTAACACAACACTCGCACCGATTGCTTTCGCTACCCAATATACCCCACTCTCGCAAGGACAGTGCGCGTTATGTTGCGCGATGCTTCTCCGTTTGGTACCGCACAGACACTAAGCGACACTCAGCCCCAACGAATGGGGTGGCGATCAACCACTCTGGTCCAGCTGATGAGAATCACCGCTCAATGATTGTAGCTACGAATGTAGTTGTGTACTCTTCACGCGCTGCTGACAGTGAATGTCGAGGTCAGCCCGGTATGTTCTTACCGTGGTCGGTTTCATCCCCTATGACGGTAGAGACGATCGACTCGACAGTAGGTACGAAAAACGTGACTTAGCATGTTTGCTATCAGATGCGCCGGGGAGTTTGCGTTTCGGTGTTCGGTTTCGCGCTAGAAGACACACACCAATATTTTTAGCTGCGGTGCGTAGAATCGCGACATATGCACGCTTACCACCACGTGGTTGATGATGACAATTGGAAAAGGAGAATCGAGAAGGGGTTGTGTTGCGTGAAACAAGTCCAGCATCGCTGATTCGCTCTTGCTATTCGGTTGCGTGTGTTTGTACTATGACAAACATAACAACCAGTTTCGGAATTGCACGTCGCGATTTATCTTATCTTATCTTTCTTTGCGTAAGAATCTGTCTTGATATAAAATGACAACGTACACAGTACAGCAATACGTGGATAGAATGATAGTGTTGCAATTGGTTTGTAATTAAAACGAAACCTTATGCTTTCCAACTCGAGCGACATTAATATAATTCGTAAGTTTTGAAAATTAGATACAGTTTAATAACTGATGCGTGTAGTGAAGTTATTTTTAAACCCACAGTATATTGCAATCTAACGAAGACCGTTTATTTGCGATGAATAAACGATGCTTTCGTTGTGTGTACAATAGTCTTATCAACTGTTCGGCAGACTGACCAAGCTTTCGTATCAAACAGCAACAGCAAATTTGGAGCTGCGACTTGGAAAGGATTCTTCGCGACGGATTAGCGTTGTATTGCAATCTATCGAAGACCGTTTATTTGCGATGAATAAACGATGCTTTCGTTGTGTGTACAATAGTCTTATCAACTGTTCGGCAGACTGACCAAGCTTTCGTATCAAACAGCAACAGCAAAATTGGAGCTGCGACTTGGAAAGGATTCTTCGCGACGGATTAGCGTTGCTTTTTTCCCTCACCGGCTTTATTTTTAACCTTCCTCGATGTCTCGCCAGCTTTGGATGCTGGATAAATGATAAACAACGATAGCTGAACCATGCACAAACCCATGGCTATGATTTTCTGGACCTGTGGATGGAACGGTTGGTATAATAAAATAACCTACAAAGCGCGCATTTCCCACGCCGTTATCCACTTACCACTATGAACGTGTTGTTGATGAGCAGCCCGTAGAGAAGCCACAGGATAGTTGCACCGGTGGAGGCGAGTATTGCTGGCAGTGGCAAACCTGCACTGCTTTTGGCGCGGATAATAGAACGCTACGCGTGAATGGAGGGAGTTATATCAAAATTGTACGTTTTAGCAGCTAGTTTTAAGCCTATTTTTTAAGCCTTACCAACTGAGCCAGGGGTAGCGCAATGAACGCGAGTGCCAGCACTGTCAGAACCATCCCAAGCCGGTACATAACTTCGGGACTGTCTCCCTGGGCGCCATATGCGTACAGAGCTGCCGTAACTGTGGCTATTCCAACCGTTAGCCGATAAAACGAACTTCTCAAATTGTACGGAGTGTACCAACCGTACCAAAGCGAATAAAGTATTGAAAAGGTTAGCGTAATAATACTCGTCCAGATTAGTGCCGGAGCTTGAAGCTTCTGGGAATACTGCAGTTGAAGAAGGGACCTGAAATGACACAAATACAGATTAGACGGTGCGTTAAGATGGCACCCCTCAGATCATCGTACTCACAGTCCGCATCCGCCGATGAAACGAACCGGTGACACACCAACCGTTGTTCCCCGTAGCCGAATGTCTTTACAAATGAACCATCCCGCTACGTACTGGGCCACCGTAAGCAAACCGGCTGCCTGTCCGATTCGCTCCCGATGCGGTTCGAGCACGGTTAATAGTGTCGTACTAAACATGCTTCACCGAACGACTGCGCAAACTGAAGAACCGGGCAGTACGCGATCTCCCTCTTCTGGGACTTAGAATTTGAAACGACATCGATGTTGAGTTTCACCATCGATGCATCACTGTCTTTCCTGTGTACGCGTTCGCCCCCTTTCGATTCTCGGCGCGCGGCGTGAGCGAGCGTGTTTTGTCGACGGAGTAGGCACAGCAAAGAAGCGAAGAAGAAGCACACAGTTTTGTTGTTCTCAAGCAGTGAAGGACGCGCGCGTTGCTACCGGTGAAAAAATGTGCAATATTTGCTGTAAATCGTCATAAAATGTAAGTCCAAGTGTACAGTACGTGAACATGGTGTCCTCCTCTGTCTAATCATGTTATTATTTCTCATTCTAAAGCGTTTTTCAAGCGAATAATTGGAGCGGACTTTCGAGGAGACACCGGCGGTACCAGAGGAATACAAACGGATCGAACCAGAAGAAATTACTCGAATCGGACACCGTAGACCTTCAAACAGCGTAGCAAGTGAAATTTTGTGATAGTTTTAAGCAAAAAGTGCCATTTACAGTGTAATATAGTACAAATATCATGGAATAAAAGATGCTGAAAAAACAGCAAAACAAAGCAACCCGTTGTAGAGTGTCGCTGTGTCACTTCAGAAAGAATACGAGCGAATTAGACTGTAGCGTGAGCGAGAAGGTTATACAGCGCGCTGCTCGTGCGGCACTCAAACGAGGCTGAATGACGACAGTCACTCAACCGTTTATCAACCGCGATTCAGCCTCGAGCGGTACTCATTTTTATATGGGATATCGCCAAAAGGGTAAACTGCACCGGCTGATGCCGATTCGAGGAACTCATCCAACACAAACCTTACAGTATAGTGTTGGTGAATGCTTACTGCGAGAGAACATGATGATGATGACCCAGTGGCGCTGTTTAGTTAATGTACTCCGTCTGAGAAAATCGCATCTTACGATGAGTGAGCGACGATGCTAATCTCTCTTATAAATCTCAGAGGCTCAGAGGCATCACGCTAACACTTATCTGTAAAATGGGAAACATCTCACCAGAATGTTTGTTTTTGTGATCAACACCACGGAGCTTGTGTGCTTGGTGTCATCAATGCGAGCAGTATGCATTAGTTGCTGTTTCATTAGAGAGCTCATAATTTATATGGATGGCGATCTTGTATCGATGCTTTCATTTCCAGTTTGGTTTTGATATATTTAACATTAGATCTATGTTATCAATTTCGATAAAATTTTGACTCTTCTTTTTCATTTCTCAGTCATTGCGCTGCTACGATATCAGTCACTGTTACAAACCCTTAAAACTCCCATTTCTTTTCCCTATTACGGTACATCTACAACGACATTTCTGGCTGCCATTTTCACACCATCATTGCATCCGCTCTATTTACCGCCTCATTTGGTGACATGCTCGAAACCAACCCCAAGTAAAACCAAAACTTTCTCGTCGGTGATAGCCGACAGTGTCAGCGTAAACGAAACATTTCTTTGACTTCTGATGCTACCCAGCCTCGGTTGTGGCACGCTTCGGCACTTGCTGTAAGGATAAAACATGCTGCTTCGTAAACGGAAATGCGCTATTTTCCTTCCATTTTCGGAGTTTTTGTATCCCGCTGCCAAGGGAGAAAGCGTTCCGGTTCGTTGGTTATGTGATTATGCATTGTAATTGTAGTAGATAACGGTTGGCGGAATGGTTGGAGAAAGATTTGTGGAAGGAAATTTCGCAATCGTTCAACACCGATACCGTCGTACACAATGGTGACTGTATGCGGGGGATAGAAAGTGAAGCGTGCATGTGGCGATGCACCGTGGAATGTATTGTCTTCCAGTAAAGGGGAAGCGTTAGTCCATTAGCATGCAATTTTCTAGATTTTCAGGACAAAACAATGCAACTAATCGTTGAAAGGAGAACTCTGCCGCCCTAGTTACCATCGTTGAGGCATTGAACAGCTGGAATGAATGTCCTTTTATAAACCATCCCGATGTTCCATTATGCATGACGAAGACAAAGGTAAGAGTTAACTTTTACTACAAAGCATTAAGCTTAGCACAACAACAGGTAGCGCTGTCAAAAGGTTGAGCAAGTGGATTGTTTCGACAGCAAAATTTAAAGTGATATTTCCGTGCAATCTAGCACGGCACAATAGCTGTGCGATTTCGTGATGGGCGAAGTAAACTGTTAAACAAACTCATTGTTTGGAGTGCATGAACTAATGAAAGGGGTTTTTTTTGCGAATATATTCATTCTAATTTATGTTGAGTTTAAATTAATCAGATTTTTTTTACACTAAAACGGTTTATTTTTTGAATCCTTGAATAAGATTTTACAGCATTAAGGATTATACAAAGTATAGCTAAATTCCAGCTGAGCATATTGCCAACAACATATCATTATGCTACTGCTGTTGATGATGATGCAGACAAGAAAACAAAAACAAAAACATCGCGATACAAAGTGTGCAAGGGTGCACTCGTGAAAATGTACTCCCGACAATTGCTGTGTGCTCCATGTGCATATGTTATTGCGCGCTACTCTGCTTGATGGATATCGTACTGCTGGGCAAAACTGGCAGTAATCTTTGCTGAACAATGACGTACAGGAGAGCAAGAGATGTTATGAAAATTGTGAGTAAAAAAAACTCGTTTAGACGAAAGCCGGAATGAGTGTGTAGTTTTTGTTACCGTTGACTGTATGGACATTAAAGCTCAGAAGATTTTTTTTTGCAAATGCTACGGAGTGAATTTAGATAATCGCAACCTTGTGTCAACAAACACTATAAACTATGATTTTGTTTAACAGTTCATACAAGACTTCCCTTCATGTTTCAATTCGTTTTTGTAAAATTCGTTTGAAATTCATTCGCTAGGCATCGAAAAGTAAGTCATATAGCTCTTGCAACATAACGTGACAACCTTCGTTTTAACTGTTCTCACACACAAACCACCAGCCGCTGTTATCGGACATTTGTGCTTATCATCATTCTCCGGGCCGCAGTGGGTTAAATACATTTGATAAGGGTTATACATGCCAAACATCGTGGTATGAAGCTGATGAAAGGTGTTACAATCCTTTATACGTGACCATGTATCGAGTAAAACCTTACCTTTCGTAGGCGTTTTGCTTCTGTTTCTTATTCATCATTAACTGAGCGCAGCTAAATGGATGAATTAAGCAATGTTTGGCGTTCTTAGGAATTCCGTCTATTAATTTATCACATCACTGCTCCATCATCCTTCACGAAGAGCTTGACAGAAAGGAATAGGCCTTAACGATGGCGTACGTAATTAATGAATGAACCGGATAAGAAAAAGTTTTCATATTCCAATGATAAATTTCCCTGACAGCGAGAGTCTCACTGCTTTATTATCCTGAGAGTGCCAGATTTGTGGAAATCCTTTTCCGTGGAAAATTCGTGTGGACCTCCGTCAGAAGTTAACTGTGTTGATTCAAGATCATTCATTTCATTCAACTGACCTTCCATTAATTTGCCGGTTACACTTCTCATCGGTACAATCGGCACAATTTGCCGTTTGCCGTCAGCACTTTGTTTCCATTTGTCATTTTTTTCCATTAACATCGGATATTGGAAATGAAAATGCACATGAAAAATAAAATCGAAAAAATCTCTCCTGTGACTGATTGTTACTGCATCGCATTTTTCTGTTTGTTTCTACTGATACGGTGATGCACATCAGTGCAATGGAATGGAGATTATTCGTCCAGGTGAGGCGTGTTGGAGCGAAGTAAATACCGAAAGGAGCAATATCGAGTTTGTGTTGCTTTTCTGCCGTTTGATTGATTCTAGTGTGCCAGTTCGGATGTTTATTTTTGCTTGTTGAACGAATGTGTAGCGAAAGTGAAGTGAAACAACAACAGCGGTGTAATTTTATTAGCCAACCGTTGTTGCTGCGCTGGATTCGAATCCGCAACACAAATTATACACGGGCCGAAGCTTCCAATGGCATGACAGTTTCCAATTACTGCAGCTGGTTTGATTCATCAACTTGTCCGAAGTTGGAGGTTGATCTTGGATTGAACATGGATGCGCATTCGGAAGGTTCGTTCGCGCTTCAACCTCCGCAGGCTGGTTGAAATGGTGGAAAATCCCTTTTCGATGGATATTTATTTGCTGCGAACGTAACGTCATCGATTGTGTGCTTTTGTAAGCTGCGCACAGTGGTTCCAAGAAAAGCTTTAATCCTGCTATTTGAATACTATACAGGGTACTCTTTTTACAACGCAGTCCGGGCATGGTTCGAAATCGGATTGAAATAAAATATTCCGTGGAAAAATTCGTAGCACATTTGCCCTCCAGGAACGAATCGGATTCGAATGGCTAATCTTACTATATAAATTTAAGGATAAAAGTGGAAACTTTTCAATCAGAGATGTGTCTTTTCTTGGCGACTCGTACTAACGAGGATCATTTTTGCTTCCATATAATGTGCGATACGTGTACGGTGCACAGCAATTCGTCACAGATCATAATGTACACAGAGCCATTTGCTGTGCGTTATTGACAGGCGAGTAATATTACTGTGTCTATTCACCCTCAGATTTCCCTGTATTCACATCTATTCAATGCTCGGTTCAACACGATCGGAAAATTGAACATTTTACTGAGGCATAAAATGGATAGCCGTGCCTACTATGCGCGCTACACAATTGACCCGACCGATTGACCTGTCCCGGAAGAAGGAACAAACCCACCCCAGCAAACGTACACACACACACATACACTCCACTCAACCAAAGCTCATAAATTAATATGCAAATTTGAGTGACATCCCATTAATTGCCACCATCGACAAAAGCGACCTTGCGAATCTGATGACGGGTCGATACCGATCATTATGCCGCCTTTCTCTGTTGAGCTAGCGAGAGTTATGATTAAAATTAAATGGTTCCCCTACAAATAGACCCGAAAACTTTCGCGCCATGTCCCTATCAGACAGCTTTAAAGTATGGTTCATCGAATTTTAAGTTTTTTTACGTTCGTACATTTCATTCGTTAGCGATTGTTTGCTTTTCCTTTATGGAGAGAATTGTGCAAAATTCTAGGTTAAATATTTGCTTAAAATGTAAAGATTTATTTGCGTTAGTAATAAGCTAATAGTATTTACAAATTATCTTATTTGAGCATCACAACACTGTGCTTGTGGTATGTTTGTAAAGTATGCAAAATCAATCATGGATGAAATGTACCTATTCCCATTTATTTCACAATTCAACAACTCAACTCAACCGTTTCCAGGAATAGCTGCTGACGAATTATAGTAGTTAGTTGTGCAGCGAAACTACTGTCGTATGTCACAACGGCACGGATGGCATTTTTCAATTTTCTCATTCCAACCAAAATGTTTCGCTCTTGGCAACTCTCGGCACTGCAATATTTTTCATCCCCGGTTTGATTCTGTGAAAGCGGATGGAATCGGAATTGAAATATCTTGTGCAGCAAATGAATCAAAGCACCTGGCAGTACGAACTCGGTGTAACGTACCGGTGTGGCACTATATAGGTTAATCTTCTTTATCCTGGAACTTCACAAGCCATCGGTCCTCAAATAAACGAGATTGTACGTACCCGTTATCGATGTCATCAAAAACGATGATTTCATGCCTTGATTTGATGTAAAAACGATGATATCATGTAGTGAGTTTGCCTTCTGGAACAACTTTTTATTAAATAATCCTGATCTTTGAATAAACAAGTCTTCTAAAAACATGCCAAATACAAGTCTAAATACAAGCATTTTATTTTGTTTCTCCATCATGTGTCTCATAAAGGAATTTACAATGCATCAGACTAGTCCTCACTTTTGCGTCGTTGTGTCGTCACACGATAATTTACACGTATTTGCATTGAATAATTAGTTGATACGCGTCTATTAAAGTGTACAGCAGCAGTCGTCAAATATAAAATTGCATTTCAATTATTTCACCTGTAGCTGTTGAGCGCTGGCGGGTGAAAACTTGCCCCTCACTACTGATACGTACGAAACAAAACAAAAAAACTTCAAAAGCACACTACCCTCTCCACACTTTGCTAAGCGAAAATGATTCAACAACCCCTTTGCCAGTACAGTGATAAAACCTGTTTGCTCAGCTGATAACGAATGCACGGACGAAGGTGGTTCAAAATTTCCCTGGTTCATTCGGTGTTATCGGGTTTATTTTTTTCGGATGCTAGACACACAACCTAAACCGTTTGGCCACGTTTGTTACGTTCGTGTTCATTTGCTGTCTGCCGAACGGTAACGCAACAGATAAGTACACACAGTGGTACGCGTAGCCTGTCGAGAGTTCATCGGAACGTTCGTACGAACGGGCACAGTCAACGAAATTCATACTGGAGCTTTTATGAAGAAAAATCACATTTTGTTGGTTTGATTTTAGTTATTTGGTCGCCACTATAATACTTAATATTTCTTGTTGAAATCTATTATAAAGATAAAAACTTATCAAAAAATGTATTGCAACGTACTCCAATTAAAAAAATATAGATTTAAGAAAAACGAAGGTTTGTCAGTCGACAGTCCTAAGTCCTAAGTGATTCATCGAATAAATTTTTGTGCATCATTTTTTTTTTGTATAAGTTATGCTTAGTCGTTGGCTAAGGTAACAAAAAAATATAATTTTTATTTTAACATTTGGTTTTTTACAATTCTCGATCAACGCTTATCGCACGCGAAGCTCAACTAGTTAGTTAAAGTTCTGACTCTCGACTCCACTCCTAATGTTTCCTATCCCTTACTTATAGTCATTTTCAATCCTAACCGGTGCCGGTCTTCACACGGCAGGATCGGGGTTCAAGTCTCATCTGGGCCGTTCCCCCATAGTGGTGAGGACTGACTGTCCAACTATGCGGTAACAATAAGTCTAGTAAGCCAAAAATGGCAGGCATGACCTTAGAGGACGTTAGGCCAAGAAAGTACGCTATATCGTCTCAACAACCAATCAGTAGCCGCGATGTCGTCTCATACTCGATGCTTCCGACCGATGAATTCGATAGTGTTCCCACGGGATGGATCTTCCGGCTTGTGTTCCCCCACGGAAATGTTCTTCCGTCGATGTCTCGAAATAGGGAGATTACCTCGCCCAATATTCCGTGTTTTCAGGAATGTCTGACGTCATCGATGGGAGTAGCTCTACCCACCAAATGATGCGATCGATGCGACTTCTTCCGTAGATCGATGTAATCGCATTGGAATGTCTTCATTCGTTGAACGATGTGATCGAACGGAAGTCTACATCCGCATTCTCAGACACACTGACTACATCCAAAGGGAATTAGGATGAACTTCTGTCCAAATCAATAACTCCACCATGATGTCCGCCAAACGTATATAAACATTCAAACCAATACAGCCGCATCAATTGAGGCGAAGCAGCTATTACCAAAACAGAGGAACAACAAATTGTAGATCTGTTTGTAATATTAGTTTAGATAGTCGTCCTTACAGAACAAACTCTTGTTGAGCAAAAAAGGAAGAAGAATAGTTTGAACGGGTGTAGCAAAAATGATAAACAAAACTGTGAACTTCCTAATGATTTTTAAAATATCTTCTAATCTTTGTAAAATTAGGTTTCGAGCTTTCGGGAAATTATCCTGGAAATAGAGGTGAAAAAAATCAGTTTACTGATTTATACAAAACTGGACGAAGATGGGACAATCTCTTTCAATGAAAAGAATCCCAACTGACTTTAAAAGCGAGCAAAAGCCTTTTACGCTCAAATCTCAATCCCGAATAAGGTCCTCTTAACGAATCATCCTTTATTCGAGACGAAGTATCAAATGATCACAAGTAAAGACTACCATGACCAAGATCTCAGTTAATTGCCGTAGGACCACTCGATACCAAGGGGATATTGGCGATAGATTCAAGATTTTTTTTTCAAATTTCTTAATTAAATTTAATTAAATCAAATTAAATTTAAATTAAGCTGTATTAAACAGTTAAAGTTCACTAAACTAACAAAAAATCAAAAATGCACATGAAACACGCATTGTGACCCTTCTATGCAATAGATGTTTCCCTTAGTGAATCGATTGGTTCATCCGGTTCATCCACCCTTATCACCATGGCTTCGGTTTGTTTGGGGCTTTTCCGATGAACCGCCGGCCGGAACAGCTGCTCACTTCGAGCACACGTTCACCGCGTACGCAGCGGGCCTGAAGTCAGTCTAGCGAAAAACGTGCTACCGACAGGACGGTCTTCGCCATTCGCCGGTGTGCGCCAAACTACCAAAAACCTTCTTCCGGTGTGTGTGAGTGTGTGTGTGTGTGTGTGTAGGTGTTTGCTTCAAGTCTACAAGTGCTACCTATCTATACTGTACCTTAGATAGTCAAAAGGCAGGGGGGTTCGTTATCAGTCCTCAGGGTGGTAATGGTTGCTGCTGCCTGTTTGTTCATATCGTAGTGAAGTGTTTTATTTATCTACTTTTTTTTGTAATGCTTTACTTTGCTCTGTGGTGTGAACATTTCATCAGAATGTAATCCACACACCCGGCTGTGAATCAGCACGTCTGCAAGAAGTCGCCCGTCGTCTAACAACAGCAACGGAAAGTTCCGGTACGGCAAGTGCAATTTTATGTAAATCGCGCGCGAAAATCTGCAAGCAACCGAGACAAACAGTGCTGCTACTACTCGCCGTTTGTGTAGGGCGCATGGAAATTAGCTACCAAAAACCAATTTCAAGTGGAATAATTACAACTCGGGATTTTCCTAGCTTCAAGAGGCAAAGGAAATGAAGCATTTCTGTGTGTTTGCTCTCACTAGTTTCGTTGTCCTGCTTGCTGTCTCCAAAGCAGCTGCATTGTTGTAGAAGTTGCAGTGAAACAAGGAGCAGATGCTCAAAGCAAGAAAAATATCATAGACGTGTTAGAAATTCCTGACGCAAAAGGAATTTCCAACTAGCTGTGACGCAGCTTGGTCGGAAGAGGTAACAAATTCCTTTGCGAAAAGGGAACGCATGGCCACAGTCATCCTCCAGGGCAAGGAAAGGCTTTTACACCTGCTGAATAGCTTCTTCTTCCGGACATTAATCCTGCCAAACAATCGTTTCATCTTCGGTGCTTCACGCCTCGAAAGGGAATGTGCTTTGTGTGTGTGTGTGTGTGAATTTGTTTTGTTGTGCTACGGTTTTGTATCAGTGTTTATAGGTGGTAACATAATTTCTACCCAAGCGCACCATTACCAGTATACCTACAGAGGGAGTGTTACGTTACTTTACCAAACCCAGGCAGCAGGCGGAATAATGTTCCCACGCGCCTCGGAGCAGTGTTACGAAAAGTGAAAGAAGAATTAATTCTGCTTTATTTTATTTATGCATTCAAGTATTGTACGCTTTGTGCTTTCATTCAGCAACGAATGCCCCGAAAGCTTCGTAACAACAAGATGCCGGCAAAGAACTCCACAATACACTGATCCTCTTACCGGATCTTGGCGTTGTAAGGATTTTACAGTGCAAAACAGAAACTCCAACTCTTATCCGCTGCGGGGGACCCTTTTCAAGTGTGCGTGGGTGTGTGTGTGTTTGTGTTTGTGTAGAAGAATGGATGGTGGGAAGAGTGGGTGAACCACCTACAACCTACCCAGTCAAGCCATAAAGAGTAATTTACCCGCAGGTTGTGGCCGGTGTATAGTTGGATTCGATTACCCACACGCGCGACCGTGTTCTCAGGAACATCAACGTGGCGTACCGTGGGAGTGTGTGTGTGTGTGTGTGTGTGCGTGTGAGCTAGTTTTTCACCTTGCGAAGGTTGGGGACTGTGAAGGTGCTTGTGTACTCTCGGAGATCAGACCTGGATGACGGGTTGGCGTTTCCACAACAGAAGAAGCAATGTTAATTCATTGAACGCCGCACGCCGTGCAAGAAGTTGAGCAGTACAGTTGACCTGAGGCGTACCTGCCGGTCTGTGTTGCTGCTACAGCACCTTACGTTCTCTCGCGCGCACTAAACCAACCCTAAAAAGGACAAAAGAGGTCCCCCTACTCCAATGTTCCCTGTAACTATGCGCGAATTTCAAAGCGAAGGTACTACCCTAGGCGCTGTGTGAGAACCGGTAGCACGGTTGAGTGACTTTTCATTACGTTTGCTTTGACGCGGAAAAGTAACTGCAACGCTGTGCCACTTGAGCGGTGCAGCTGGCAGAAGGTGTTGCGAGGTCATCAGCCAGCCGCACTGTGTGCAGTCCTTTACCTGGTGCCTTGTTGAAACGTTACCATTGCCCGCGTGTAACTCACCGTAACGTTAACATACCCGGCCCCATCAAAGGTGTGAGCAAAATCTGGAAAGAAAATCTTCACCATAGTTTGCGTTTCCTTGATGTTCGGAGTCTTGCCGGAGCGTACGTAAGGTGAAAGTGGTTAAAATTTAATTAAGAGGGTGTTTATACGCGAAAAAAAGGCACTTGCAGAGGTGAAACAGCAAGCAGAAGTAGCAGCAGATTTTCTAAGTGATGAAGAAAAAATGAGAATTGCAAACAAACGCCACCCGAATGGAGGTTTTACATTTTCCATTTACATTTTCGCACGCTCCTTTTGGTTATCGCGGTGCACGTCGGACCGCCATTACCGTACCTTTCTAATATAACCAATCTTTTTCGCCCCACTGTTTCACTGTTTTTCTTATGTCGCTTTTTGTTTGCACTTTACCACAGCAACTCATCAGCAAAAGCAGAACTTATCGCTCAAGCAAGTAGTGGCAAACGTGGCGGAATCTGGGTGAATTGAGTGTTGTTTTTTTTAAAGAAGTATAAAGAAAACAAACAAATTGGAGCGAGTGTAGTGTGAGAGTGTTCTTGTGTGGTAAATTTGTTTGGAAACAGATATACAACAGGACATATCTTATATTACTGAAGTGCGGTGCTGTGCTCTCGGTACGGTTCGATCGCGTATACATCATTCTTGGTTACCATCGCAAGACACCATCAACATCATGTACCCGTACTACGAGACTGACTGGAGCATTCTACCGCCGGAGCACAATCGAAGGTACGTATGGGCCTAATGATGACGGAACAGCGAACATGGCAAATGACATACGCGCGAGGATGAACACGTTCATGTTGTTGTAAGTGACCGCGATGCCGAAGGAAAAACTTTCGTGACTGGTGGGAAAAAGTTTTCCCCAGTACCGTTTGTTTTCCACACATATGTAGCTACCGTGTATGTGTTTGGGAGTCTTTTTTTGCTCTTCTTCTGCTTCTTAATATATTATCTCTTCTTCTCTTTTCGCTACCGGAACGATTGACGAAGTCGACAGTATGCTTGTTGACCTTTTCGTCTGTTGACCTACACAAAGCTAAAACTGGCTTCCTGTTTTTTTTTTTTTTGTTGTTGCTTGGTTCCATTGGCTGCTTTACCGGTTCGCTCTTGACTTCCTCCCATTTCCAATATCCGTCACGTTCGCTTCCTTGCTACTTCCTGCGCTGGTGTATTAGCCCGGTTTTTGCATCCTGTTTGCGTGTGTGCGCCGTTTGCATGCGGCAACCATTCTGCCTGCTGGATCCATTGCTCAGGATTGGAAAATGGGGTTTAAATATGAAAAGAGCTTCTCGGCGAACGATCTAGCCGATGACTGGTGCAGCGATCGAATGTCGTTCGGTGCAGTTGGCGGTAGCGTTTGGTGTGCACTACGGTTGCGGTTCCATATTTTATTAGACACTTAGTGAGCGGGTAACGCACACGCTGCCAGACACGAGGAAACCTCTCGAACGTCGTTTGCCCCGTGTGTAGTGTTGGTGAAGCTGTTGAAAAATGCAACAGTCGATTCAATTTTGTGTGCCGGGTTTTTTTTTTAACAATTTCAGCCCACACTGCTGGCTGACTTTCCCATGGTTCGAGTAACTGATTTGTCGTTACGTTGTCAGTTTGTCGTTTCTGAAATGAGTTTAAAAAGTTTTTACGATAGGGTTTGTTTGCAGGTTTGGTATAACAACTATCTATAAATTTAAAATATTTGTTATAAAAAGAATCGATAAATTATTATATAATTTTAATAAAATTGTAGTTTATCCCGTCACATTGTTTTGCCATACAAATGTTAAATAATTGCCAAGGTCTTCTAAGTATGTATGGAGAAAGAAATCATTTCAATGTTTTGCCCTGATTCTACAATATCCAGCCAAACAAACAAATACGCCACACTTTGGCATACACCCAGAGGCGGATCATGCCTCTTCGGGGCCCTAGGCAGCAAGGAAGTGGGGGCCCCAAGAATTCATCTGATTACTAAGGCCTTCGGTTTTCGGGGCCCTCCAAATGACGGGGCCCTAGGCGGCCGCCTACTCCGCCCACCGTTTGATCCGCCACTGCATACACCAGTATGTTGGTTATCAAAGGAGTTGTTAAGTTATTGCGTATTTCTACTTCTTCACTTTAAATTTTCAATCTCGAGAGATTTCTGCGTATTCTTACTTTAATGACTTGATTGTACGTGGTAGCTGGATCGCCGTACTGGGAGACAACCAGTATATCATTCGATAACTTCTCTCTGCGTCAGAATTTAGTATTTAGAACTCGTAAATTTTTTGAAGAATTCACCCTTCTGTACGACTGGACGGGGATCAATGAAAAAGGACATCTCTAAATATACCTTTTGGATGGTATGATGTTTGTTGAAGAAGTGAACAAAGTTTTGACACATGAGTCCTTGTGTTGTAGTGAATAAATAAGACTTGGGCTTGGGCATGAAATCTCTAAATTTCTATAGTCTCATTCACTTGGTGAGGTGAAGGCTTGGAATTCACTGGTAATTCACCAGTCGCATTACATGATGATCAGTATTTACTCCAGGCTTTGGTGCATCAGTTGCTTCTCAAAAACATGTACGATAAAAATATTGAGCAGAACATGTGTGAAGAAATGTTCTAGTACATTACATTTAATTATCTTCGAGATCGTAATATTCAATATCAATAGCTACAGTCACTAAACTCTAAGACCGCGATCTAATGTCACATATTACACATGAAAATAAAATGTTTAGAAGATTCTTTTATAAGAACAAAATAGCTGCATTATTGTACAGCACATAGAATCCAACTAATTTGTTGGCTTGACAGACGAAGATTGAGATGAGTTATATGGGTTACATCTATTCACCTAGATGTATTTATCCTTTTCTTGTAATTCAAGTCCATTTGCTGAAAAGTTATAAGGCAAATTGCTACTTTTCTTCAATTGTTGAATTTGAATCTATCCTTCCTAAGTAAAGCACCACATTTAAAACTTCATTTATCAATCGACACTTTTATGAATAGTTCTAAAAGTAATTCACATTACTGACATTGGTTACAATGAATTCTCATTTTTCATTCAACTCTGTTTCTACTTGATTGCCTCCCATATTTAGGTATACGTACCCCTAGTAATGCATCACTTTATTTATTGAATCTATTCTATTCCAAACAATTTCATTTCCCGTGTCCCTGTAACACTCGTCCATCGATTACGGTCGGCTGTAAAACAACGCACGCGACCAATAATACAATTAAACGCGTCTCCTTCACAAAGGCTTACAAATTGTTTTATCGAGCAATCAATAACATTGTCAGTATTGCAGGAGAGAAAAAAAAGGAAACTTTCTCCCGTGTTCCAAAGTATTCCCAAACACGGGACAGAAGTTCTGAAAGTATAAAGGGAAGGATCGCTTTCTACACATTTTCTCCTATCACTTGTATCACTTTCACTTTCTTCTTCAATTCAGTTCGATTGTGGTAATTTCCTGTTTTTCTTCCCATACTTCCCTGCACACCGTCACCGACCAGAGCTGGACAGAAAATCTAGCAGCAAAATATGAGTGTAACTTTGAATTCAGGGGAGTTGATTTGATTGAACGAAGCCGCATGGCAGTGCACGAAGTGCCAGGCCTGCCGGCTTCATCAATCGCACAAGATCGATTCAGTTCAACTTCACGGACATCAGGTGTGCGTGTGTGTGTGTGTGTTGGTCTTTACATGTTTGCTTGTTCGACTTTCAGCAGCCAATCGGTGGCGTGGGAAAAGCAGCCGAAGAAAACAACTTCCAACTTTTCCAACCATTCAAGCATTATGTGTTTTTCGTTGCCCTTTTCCTGGGGCGCTATTGCTCCATTTCGCATTGCTTCGGTGCCATTCGTTCTGTGGTTTACTTTTAAAGTCTTTAACCGTGTATTGAGATGAAAGTTTTTTCTTTCTTTCATTCGTTAAGGGCTTTGCTCGGGCAATGAAAACACGAAACGAACAAAATATGCCCATGGGGAACGAATGTTGACGGAAATTGTTTGCATTTTTACGTGTTCCCGTGCCTCCCGTGTTGACTTTTCCTACAAAGGGGGGGAAAACTCTAAACCAGCGTTTCTCCGCTTGACAGTATCCATTCCATTTGCTTGATGATGTATTCGTTCGATCGCGAAATCTGACGGCACACAGTTACGAGTGGTTGATATTGATGGGCCACTTACGGTACGTTTCGAAGACGAAAATATTAATACCACACAGCAAAAAAAAAAAGGACCAGCAACATCTCAGTCGCTTAGATAGACAGAGGAATATGCGAATATATTTCTACGATTTTATTGATTTCTGCTGTTCTGCTGCCGG
Source organism: Anopheles maculatus (assembly GCA_002091835.1). Classification (NCBI taxonomy): domain Eukaryota; kingdom Metazoa; phylum Arthropoda; class Insecta; order Diptera; family Culicidae; genus Anopheles; species Anopheles maculatus. Next base: position 56,932 of record KZ062772.1, read on the forward strand.
TCAAAGGAAGTTTGCGACGGGTCATAAGAATAAACTTTTCCCGGCCTCAGTAAGAACGAAATCTACTCTCCTCGGGGAAAGATGTTGTAACTTTGGGTGTATTTGTTTGTTGTTAATAGTAATGGGAAAGGTGGGAGTTAGGCGAGAAAGTTGGATGAAAATAGATGCTTAGAAAATGTATAAACCAAGGAGATTTGCTTATCTGCGTTGACTTGATGTGTTGACTTTATTAACTATTTATCGTCTTTACTTTGCCTTTCGCTTATACTTTTTACTTCTTGTATGAAAATTACCTATATCCTACATTTTCTTCCAATCTCTATCGTTAATTCTCTTTATTATCTATATCCTACATTTGCTTCCAATCTCCATCGTTAGTTGAATTACTCAACTATCGTTCTATTTATATTCGATTATAAATGTTTTTATATCAGATTTTGAACTGAACAAAACAAAAAGAACAATTAAATCGACGATTTTCATGTGATATCGATATCGAATTTATACATTTATAGCTAATTGATATGAAGTTTCTTAACAGAGATTTAATTGGTGTGTTTTTATGTTTAAAACATTTCGCTTCCAGCTGTTCACACGGCTTTATCACATCGAACTTAATATCTTAGCTTCATTTGAATCAATTTCTTTACAACTTCGGCTAATTGTACGTCACAAGGCAACCAACCACCGCTTTGAAACTCGCATCCTCCAAAATTGTATGCCTACATGCGCTGGTTTGACTCGTAAAACTTAACAACTATTTGAAAAGTGCCTCCAGGTGTTGAGCGCTCGTTAGGGAAACTTTACCAGCCCATGTAACGCATCCTTTCGTTGGCACCACATCGTCTGACTAGAATAAAAATGCTAATTGTTTACGAACAGTGTTTCCGATGCGGTGCTCATGTTGTAATGTCCTATTTTCGTGTTCTGCCTAATAATGGGACCACATTGTCGTTTGATGATCATTGGAACTAAAGACCATGGTAACTTGCAAATGCCATTGCAAAAGCCTCTCGGTGGATCACGTTTTGCCGCGTGTTTTCCTTTAAAACAATCACCACCACTCAGCACACCTACTAGCACCGTTTCTGGATCGATATCAGCACCACGAAAGGTGCTGGTTCTACCACTACAACCGCTTTCCGATTCCAATCGAATGACATGCCACGAGAGAGCAATGATGGAAAATGTGCTGCCCCGCCTTTTGCCACCTTGCTCCCCTTATTTGAAAGTCAAAACTGTACCGCTACCGCTCGCCTCTCGGTACGCTTCCTGCCCTTCCGTTCCGTGGATGGTTTTCCGATGGTGAAAAGAATGTTTGCTGAATCGATCCTGCCGTCGTATGCCAAATTCAATCACGCCAGTAAACGAGATGAATTTTTTAAATAAAATTCCTTCCGTTTTACCACCTTTTTGCCGCCCGGTGTCGAGTGTTGGCCCGAACGATTTGTGTAATGTACACCGCACTCCAGAAGATTTAATGCGAAATCGGGGCACTGGTAAACGCTACACAGTATCTCCATCGGGTTTGGGACGCGACAGGCAAAGGCACTTATCGGCTGTCTCCGTGATGGAATCGTGTCAATTGAACGATGAGGATAACAGGCCACCCAAGGGAAATATGATCGACAAGTACGCAATGGTGGATCAACAGAAATCGCGGTAAAGAATGGTATGATCGAAACCTTATTTACATTTGTTCGAGCGGATGACCTTAGGCAGATTGGTTGACAGCTGTATAAATGAGCTGTTTTCTTGCAACGATAGGAACAATATTTTCCTTAACTTTTGTTTTTAATAATTATTATTCTAGGAAAAATCCTGCCATTTACATCTCGAAGTCATAAGAATAATAAACTGTTTTGCTTTTCTTTTAGCTCGTTATAATTTCGCCTACTTTCGCACCACCAATATCAATTTATTGGTCAAATAGAGACCAATTATGTATCGTCCGCACGATGAATTGCCCCGAAAAAAGAGCTGTGGCCATCGCACGCTCAAACAGGCATGAAACAATACATGACCAATCTTTTCCAGCTGATTAGGTTACATTTAATGGTACGACGAGACGTTCTTTCCGTCTTCCGTCACTGCGCGTTGCTGCGAGCCCAACACAAACTGATAGCCAATAGTGATTGACCTCTCGAGATAGACTTTGCCGAAGGAAACGAAAGAGCACAAGAAAACCATCAAAGTGGATGCGCTCCAGCGAGAAGGATTAAGGACGCACGGCCACTGGGTTCCGGTCGCTCCGGTCTGTTCCGAAAGCCTACAGCTTCCACGAACTGAAACAATATTAACATCGACACCATCGGATCGTGCAAGAATATGATTCGAAAGATGAGAAGAACTCCATCTGCCCACAGGCGGAAATGCTGGTCGGTGTGTAAAAAGGACCAGATAGGAACTGAGAAAAACTTCTCGAAACACCCTCATCGTTGGATGAGCAATTCAACAGGACAAATAGAAAAAGTGGGCAACCCCCAATATTGACACGATTTTCCGCACCCGACTCACTGACCAGTGCTTTCCTAACCTCACGAACTTTTGCTGTTTACCCTCGAAATTAGAGCACGTGCAATTTTTCCACCCGATTATCTACGGGGCTGGAAAGCGTTCCAAAGTGTCACCGTGGGCGCACCATTGGAATTGTTGATTTTCCAACCATGTCTACAATCCCCAACGAAGCGGGCGTTCAGATTTTCCAACCTTGACCAGCGTAATTTATAACCCAATCCTTTCCGATTCAATTGTTTTAATCCGTTCAAAGCTCTGTGTCTCTTTGGTTTCGGTGTGACGGGATGCTCACGTCGTATGCCCACCGGACCGTATACATATGTGTCACACGCTGCGTAACTCAACCCGTGGGCGACAGCACATACCCCGGACGGTGAATGACAATCCTTGACAGCGTCTGCCAGATTCCGTGCTCGGAAACATAATTAATCGTTTGTTTTAGCCCGCAGCTTCTAACCCATACTGCTCCACACCGTGCTAACAAACACAAACACCGAGCACCGCAAACATATGTGCCGAGGGAAATGGACATTTCCCACATAATTTCCTCCTGCTGCGTTGCGGCACTGTCCAGCATCGCAATAAAAACAATTGAGGTTTAAGTCTGTCGCCCTGAAACTGTGGTAGCTCGGTTAAAGATCACACTGAGCGAGGGCGGTTCAGTGTTTGCGCCTGAAGATAGGCAAGGTGAAACAAGGGTGACACGGAATCGGTTCAATGGTCACATGAAATATTAACCAAAACGTACCTTTGAGTTGGAAAAGTTTTAAGGTTAAGTCTTGGTTTTCGAGGGTTCGCGAATTGTAACGACAATCGTTCGGAACCTTATGGAGGCTTTGAAAGTTTCCGAGGTTTGGAGAAGTCGCACGAAGGAACCCTTAACGGAGAATTGCTTAGCTTGGGTGCAGATACCACCAGACGCACGATGGGAAGCTTTTTCCGCAATGCCAACAAGTAAACGTGGTTAATGATCGAACGCGAAAATCCCATCAGCATCACCGTCGTACCGGTGTGTGTCGGTTCCGGTGCCAAAAAGATTACCACGGCGGGCAAATGCTCTGCTAAGTGTTTGTGTGTACGGCACACTATGACGTCAGTGGGATAGGAAGTACGATACAACCCTTAGAGAGTTCCGCATCTTCAAAGATTTAAATTATTAAAAATCCTTTTCATTCGAAAAGGTAACGTTTCTACAAACCTCTCTGTATCTTTAGCACACAAAACTGTACAATGGTAAAACTAATAGGCACGAGTCACCGTGTACGATATTCGCTCAACGCGTACGTGTTCTTTCGCTTTCAAAAGCTACATCCACACCGCGTTGGCGTGCAAACCCGTTTACCTGTGCCGTCTTAATTAGCTTCGGTGTCTGCAACTAATGCTAAGAAACCACAACTAACAACCCGACCCGTCGCTAAAATACCATCAGGTGTCATCTAGTGCGGTGACAGAGACGCCTCGGTCGCTCCGGTGAAAGTGTCAACACAGGGGGTTGGCGAAAGTTCGTTTGTGGTTACAGTCGCCCGGCACAGGGCTGTGATCTTTGGTTCATTGAACTAGCTGTAAATGAACAGCACACCCATACACCGCAGCACAGCCAGAGATCGATAGTGGCACGGTATCCTGGCAAGTAACCGGGATCGGGGTGCGTAATTGTACAGTTGACACCATTTGCTACGTGAACTTAGTAAGTTTCCTTCTGAAGAAAGGTGTCGGTTACGCGGTTACAGTGATTTAGTGTGAATGTTTGCGAAATCTTTCTTACGAAACCAAGTTTGTTTGATGTTCTTATTTACATTATCATCGAATGAAGTGTCCGGGGCAACCGCAATGAGTACGGTTCCAAAATTCCATTATCAGCGTTAGTTGATTTAATTCTCTACCCTAATGATAATGAAACTGTTTTCAAAGCTTTTCTCAAAATGATTGTGATCATTCCCTTTGCTCCTCAAAACAGCACAAATTCGCACCAATCCTGCATTAAAGCATCACTGTAACTAAATTACCTCTTCTCCGCTAATATAAAAAAGGTTCTTCGAGCTTAGAAAAGTATTACGATTCCCTTGCCATACTGTCCAACAGCAAAAAAAAAAAAACACACACACACACAAAATGAACAATCACCCAAGAAAATGGTCCAAGATCGTATTGCGTTTAATCCCATGGAAAATTCGCCATTCACCAGGCGCCTCCATCGACCTCCATCGTAAGTGTACACAGCCGTATGGGGGGGATAAAAAAAGCAACTCAATTCCCAGAACTGATTTTATGTTTGCGGTGCTCGATTTGGGGGCAAATCGCCCATAAAGAAGGAAAGCAGAACGCCATGCACGGAAGGGCAAAATTTGCTTTTCCCACTGGTGATGATTCGTTTTAAAAATAGAACGAATGGTTAATGAGCTTTCCTTTAGCGCATAGGGGATGGGTTTGCTTTTTGTTTTGCCTCCAATTCTCCCAAAACGATCGTAATACCGTCATCAGTTTCATGATCCCGTGCCTCGTTTCTGGTGAACCGGGTGAACCGATTTACGATGGCCCCTCGTACACTGTGCCGGGTTGAGTTTCCCTTTTTTTGTTTTGCTAATGTATTTCTTCCCATTAGCATTCGCTTTCAGCAAATGTATTTTCAACGTTAAACAACGATTTATCGAATGGCACACACCGAATGGCACCGAATGCAACGCGTCATTTGCCATTTTTGCCATTCCATGCCTTCCGTCGGTCCGGGCGGCTAGTTTGGCTCGTGCCCGCCGCCATTCCGAATGGTGAACACTTTTGATCAACCTGTGATTTATGCATAATTTCTTCCGATTCGTTGTTGCTTTTACCGTTTGCCTCATTCTGTAACAGGATGGAGTAAAATGCGCGGAAATGCTTAAACCGAATAGCCATACCGTCCGTTCTCGTGGGTCGTGCCCTTGAACGGTCGATTTGTGTCCGGATGGCGAATTTCCCCAGTTGGAAAACAGCTTTCTCTCTCGCTGGACCTAGGGTACGATGGCGATTTTTTGGGTGTAATAAATTTCTATGACCTTCCTTACTTACTTTCGGAACGGAAAGAACCCCGTATAAAGGCGTCGGCTCTTATACCGGCTGCATTCAATGGGGCCTTTACATCCTTCTTTTTACGGTGACCTCTAGTCCGTTAAACCGTATCACACTTCATCATGAAAACTAGCATGTCGTACTATCCTACCCCCAATTGGACGTGGCGAAAGGCACTGGGATTCGGCAATTTCCTGACCAGCGCGCACCGGTAAAACGTACCATATTTTATTTTTATGCCAGCACATTAACACTTCACTTTACGGTAAGTATCATCGAACGGCCAGGGATGGATGGCGGCGAGTCGTGCCGTCCGTCCTTTCCGTGATGGATGTGCAGCATCAAGGGACCGGACAGCTTGGTCAGCTCGTAAACGATTTGTCAACACGATGCCGGACGAACAGATCGCGGATTAGTAAACCGCCGTACCAATTCCGCCATCCAGCAGTGTTTTCGATGGTTAAACCTTTTGGGGGGCACAGAAGTGACCACAGCACAAGAGCAGGCTGGAAAAATACGCAAAGGTCACAGAGGAATATCAAGAGAAAAACACCAAATTGCCTGTCTTTTACTTTTTTTTGTAACTGCCGAAAAACTTCCCAAAGCTTATTCCACACAGCACACAAAACATCCATTTTCCAAAAGGGAAAAAGGGTACGAGCTTCTTTAATGCCAAAGGATTTACAGTCCGGTTAGGGGAAATCTCGTTTAGAATTAATTACTTTTTTGTTTTCGTGCATCTTGTGCAGAAGATACTGATAACGTACCACGACGGGACAATGCCGATGCTTTGAGAGCTGTGTCGTGTTTGATTTATATTTGCATGTAAATTAAAGCTTCTCTTTTAATTAAACAATAAATTATTTGCTTTAAGCAGATTTGAATGAAAACGCCCAGCATTACTACAATATTGTACACTTTATAAGATTTAAGTCACACTGCACAAACCATACATTCGTTGGTTTGATTCTTCTCGTAAGCTGGATTTTGTGATTATGTTTATCGTGCCGTTCTGTCCGCGGTGCTGAAAAGTGTCGGAATATGCCGCAACTTGTGGTACTAATCCAACCCCTGCTGGGTCGGTTACTGTTGCACTGATGACACACCATCATAAAACGTTTTTTTTTTGTCGGTAGTTGTTTGTGTGTGTGTGTGTGTGGTATCTTATCATCTCTTATCTTGCACTAACCCCAAAAACCCTGAACCTATGTTCGGTGCAAGCTACCCACACCGGCTTGTGCCATTGTGATGGGATGACAGTGGAAGATTATTACTTATCCCCTGGGTTAAAGGGTTCCTTTTTCATTTGGTGTTTGTTTTTGTGTGGAACTTTTCACGTTGCATCTTACTACCCCAGGCGGGCTAACACACTAACGGCCATCGTACACCAAGCAAGCAGTGCGGTAAGATGCAACTGGTTGGTGCAACCGGGTTGACTTTTATGTTTTCCCAAAACGGTACAGCCACATCGAAACCCTTAGCCAGCACCGACGCGATACACCCGTTGGACGGGGAAAGTTTTCCGACTGTCGGTGGCCGCCCGCGAACTCAGTAAGGGCGAGTTACTCAAGCACACTTACTACTGCATACCACCAATTGCTGTACTCGGTACGAAGAACCTGTGTGTCTTATCAACAGATAAGAATACTCAACGTTCAATCTGGTGTGTGTGTGTGCGTGCGTTGGATGATGAGTGTTGCAAGGCAAGCATAAAACTCGCCACATCTTGCTCCACATCCCCATCGCTTTCAGGCTCTCGCAAAAGGGTGGTGTAGTCGGAAGATGTATGTTTTTGAAAATGGCAAAGCATATAGAAAAAATAATGTTCCCACACTAAACTGTGCTTTTATACTTCCTTTCCTAAGCTTTACCTATATCGATTTTATCGACATCACTTCCACCTCATTGGAGTGTTGTCGTGCAACACTTTCCACCCTTCTGAGCTTTGTTAATGTGTGCATCATCGATCGCAAACCCACTCTCGCCCACCCATCCCGGTCTTGAGAAATAATGTACTGTTTAACACATTGTTGTAGCACCTTCAATATGCTTTAAATTATCATCTCGTCGAAACACACGTGGTACACACGTTCGCTTGATACAAACACCTGGTACCAACGGAAGATAATCGCCCACCCGATAAGACAAATTCAAAACGTTTCTACAATCGCTGACGAATCTCGGGCTGAAGGGAAAAGTATGCCAAAGCCCATGACGCATGACGAATTTGCACGTCACAGATAATCGTTTGCTTTTCCCTCGCTTCGGCCACGGGGAACACGCAAATGGAAATTTCGTGGCCACCTATTTCGTACGCTTCAAAACGTTTAACAAACACTTGAACGGGGTGAAGGAAAATCGGAAAAATCGTGCCATCGTTTGCGCAGGAGAACGCTTAACAGCCGTACACACGAAGGGGGGGGAAAGCAAAGGCATGACGAATTTGCACGTCACAGATAATCGTTTGCTTTTCCCTCGCTTCGGCCACGGGGAACACGCAAATGGAAATTTCGTGGCCACCTATTTCGTACGCTTCAAAACGTTTAACAAACACTTGAACGGGGTGAAGGAAAATCGGAAAAATCGTGCCATCGTTTGCGCAGGAGAACGCTTAACAGCCGTACACACGAAGGGGGGGGAAAGCAAAGCCAGCAATGGAAATTATTTCGCGGAATATGCTTTCGATTTTGTACGGAAGTTCCGTTTCTTCCCGGGAGGGAAAATGGAAATCGAAAGGGAAACATCGAACAGGTACATTTTGTCTATGTAAACACATGGACACACCATTTGGCGTAGATTTTGTAGAATTGATTGAATTATCGATCGACCGAGATTGTGGTGAAAATGTTTTGAACGAAATTGAAACGTTCTATTTGAAGTAAACCGATGGGGAAGTCTTCTCACTGGTAATAATTTAAAATAACATTTTAAAAGGTTTAAAAGATTTATAAATCGTGTTCCTCAAACAGTCGCATGATTATCCGAATAAAAATTGTCATAGTTTTTATAATGCCTTGTTCATCTTTTCATTAAGACGAATTTGAAGATTTGTATTTTTTGGTCCAGCGCCGTCGTCTGCTAATCCAAATATCCTGGCCGTTCTATCGGACGCATCAACGCCATCCCTTCGTCTCAATTTGGACGCAGCTTTGTCCGTTGCGTCAGATATTTTGAGTGGAGAAGTTTCCTCAGTTTGGCAAGCAAACATCTCTGCTGTTGGTTGACTTTCGACTCCATATAAGTGAAGTTTTGAATGACTACGAAAGCTGACTCAAACCCGAGGAACTCAAACCTCTTTGGTAAGCTTATGCTACATAGGTAAGCTTAAAATCAATTATGTCATCAGTTTATGCCACGATCAGGGTTGACTTATAGAAGATGGTTGCCCCTAAATTGCCACCTCCGAGTTCAGCGTTAATAGTTATTGCGATAAAAAATGAATGCCATTACCTTAACTGCAAATGCTCATTCTTGGCGCCTCGTCTGTGAGCTTCTGATTTTACAAGAGTTCGGTTCTGATCCTGTTAAACTTTCACACACTATGTAAAGCAGTGTAAAATCTCTTAATACAGCCTTATAGTTTTAAGATTTATAACCAGACCATGCGACCCGGGGCGGCCCGGTGGTGATGCGACAGCGGCGCCGGTCTTCACACGGCAGGACCGGGGTTCAAGTCTCATCTGGGCCGTTCCCCCATAGTGAGGATTGACTAACCAACTATGCGGTATCAATTAGTCTAGTAAGCCAGAAATGGCAGGCATGACCTAAGAGGTCGTTAGGCCAA
>KZ062772.1:66437-100743 GCA_002091835.1 Anopheles maculatus
ACCTGGTACCAACGGAAGATAATCGCCCACCCGATAAGACAAATTCAAAACGTTTCTACAATCGCTGACGAATCTCGGGGTGAAGGGAAAAGTATGCCAATGCCCATGACGCATGACGAATTTGCACGTCACAGATAATCATTTGCTTTTCCCTCGCTTCGGCCTTCCATGGAACACGCAAATGGAAATTTTGTGGCCACCTATTTCGTACGCTTCAAAACGTTTAACAAACACTTGAACGGGGTGAAGGAAAATCGGAAAAATCGTGCCATCGTTTGCGCAGGAGAACGCTTAACAGCCGTACACACGAAGGGGGGGAAAACACACGCCAGCAATGGAAATTATTTCGCGGAATATGCTTTCGATTTTGTACGGAAGTTCCGTTTCTTCCCGGGAGGGAAAATGGAAATCGAAAGGGAAACATCGAACAGGTACATTTTGTCTATGTAAACACATGGACACACCATTTGGCGTAGATTTTGTAGAATTGATTGAATTATCGATCGACCGAGATTGTGGTGAAAATGTTTTGAACGAAATTGAAACGTTCTATTTGAAGTAAACCGATGGGGAAGTCTTCTCACTGGTAATAATTTAAAATAACATTTTAAAAGGTTTAAAAGATTTATAAATCGTGTTCCTCAAACAGTCGCATGATTATCCGAATAAAAATTGTCATAGTTTTTATAATGCCTTGTTCATCTTTTCATTAAGACGAATTTGAAGATTTGTATTTTTTGGTCCAGCGCCGTCGTCTGCTAATCCAAATATCCTGGCCGTTCTATCGGACGCATCAACGCCATCACTTCGTCTCAATTTGGGCGCAGCTTTGTCCGTTGCGTCAGATATTTTGAGTGGAGAAGTTTCCTCAGTTTGGCAAGCAAATTGTTTCTTAACATCTCTGCTGTTGGTTGACTTTCGACTCCATATAAGTGAAGTTTTGAATGACTACGAAAGCTGACTCAAACGCGAGGAACTCAAACTTCTTTGGTAAGCTTATGCTACATAGGTAAGCCTAAAATCAATTATGTCATCAGTTAATGCCACGATCAGGGTTGACTTATAGAAGATGGTTGCCCCTAAGTTGCCACCTCCGAGTTCAGCGTTAATAGTTATTGCGATAAAAAATGAATGCCATTACCTTAACTGCAAATGCTCATTCTTGGCGCCTCGTCTGTGAGCTTCTGATTTTACAAGAGTTCGGTTCTGATCCTGTTAAACTTTCACACACTATGTAAAGCAGTGTAAAATCTCTTAATACAGCCTTATAGTTTTAAGATTTATAACCAGACCATGAACCCCTTGCTACAGATTTTGACGGGAGCTACCAAGCTGGATTTGTTTGAGGGAAATCCACTACCGACCAAATCTTCACTCTGCGGCAGAACCTCCAGAAGTGCCGGGAGCACCAGATCTCCCGAAGTTCATCGACTTCAAGGCAGCCTACGATACCATAGATCGTACCGATCTATGGAACATCATGCGGCAGTACGGTTTCCTTGCGAAACTGATACGGTTGTTGAGGGCTACAATGGACGGTGTGCAGTGCAAGGTGAGAGTGTCGAACATGCTGTCGGAATCGTTCGAATCTCACAGGGGACTGAGGCAAGGGGACGGACTCTCCTGTTTGCTGTTCAACATCGCTCTGGAAGGTGTCATGCGAAGCGCGGGCTTCGACATCCGGGGCACGATTTTCATCCGGTCTCTCCAATTCCTTGGCTCCGCGGATGACATCGACATCATCGGGCGAACATCTGCGGCGGTGTGCGAAGCGTACACCCGACTGAAACGCGAGGCCGATAGGATTGGATTGAGGATCAATGCGACGAAGACAAAGTTGCGACAAACCTGCTTGCCGGAGGCTCTGACCGTGATAGAGCACGACTCGGAAGCAGAGTATTAGTTGACGGCGACGATCTAGAGGTAGTAGAGGAGTTTTGCTACCTTGGCACGATCGCAACTTCGGATAACAACAGCGAAATCCGAAGGCACATTGTTCAGGAGAATGGTGCCTACTACAGGCTCCACAAACTCCTGAGATCCAGAAGACTAAAACAACGCACGAAATGCGCCATATATCGCACACTGATATGGCCTGTAGTCCTCTACGGGCACGAGGACTATGCTGGCGGAGGACGCCAATGCACTCGCCATTTTCGAACGACGGGTGCTACGGACTATCTTTGGCGGTATGTGCGAGTAGGGCGTGTGGAGAAGAAGAATGAACCACGAGCTAGCTGAGCTGTTTGACGATGCAGACATCCTGACGGTTGTCAAAGCCGGAAGGATACGCTGGTTGGGGCACGTGATGAGGATGCCGGACTCATGCCCTGCCAGGAAGGTGCTCGTCAGCGACCCGTTCGGCACGAGGCGCAGAGGAGCACAGCGAGCTCGCTGGCTGAATCAAGTGGATTCAGACCTGAGGGATATCGGATGCAGCCGGGGGTGGTCGAGTGCAGCCATGGACCGAAGTCCCTGGAAACGGATTGGACATCAAGCTATGTCTATTAGACGTGCTCCCAAGAAAGGCCAAGAAAGAAGAAGACCTAAATCTAAACTTCTTCTTTTTCCTTGGCACTACAACCTCATGAGGTCTTGGTCTGCTATTGCTAGCTCTCTGTGACTCAGTTTTTACCCGTAGCTGGATAGTCAGTCCTGCGTACGGGGAGGCGGTCCGCCTGGATTCGAACCCCGGTCCTGCCGTGTGAAGACCGGCGCCGCTATCGTATACACCACCGGGCCGCCCCAAACCTAAACTTAATTAAAGGTAAATAAAACCTCTTAAAGGAACATTAAATGGATTGTGCAAGAATCAATTCAGCAATTTATTGAATTGGTAACTGTTCTGCGTTAAAACATTTAGAACCATCGTTATAGTCCTATAATTGGTACTTAAACGAATGAATGAATTACAAAATTCTGACGTGAAGTTCAGTTGATTGTTAGATTTTGTTTCATGAATAAGTTTTAGAAATACTCCTAACAATGCTTTTACATAGCGATTTCGACATAACAAAAAGACTTTTATGTATCCAGTCTTTTAGACATCTTTCGAACGTATTAAGTATTATAATAATACGAAAATAATCCTAGCACCATGAAAAACGTCATGAAAATTCTTAATGAAACTGTTTGGATTTGGTACAACGCACGATTCTATCAACAAGAACAGTAAAAGTAGCACGAACATCGATCATATTCTAAATGAGAATAAAATATTTTCTATCTATAAAATTTCAAGAACAAGTCAAATGTTCCAGTTGCTTATCGTGCTTGAAAAACAACAAATATAGCTTGAATTTATATCAAACCTTTGCACACCGCTCAACACTACCAAACGAGCAAAGTTTTCACATAATGTCAACCCACGACCATGCTGTCCAGATGTTTTTCATCTATCGTCTTTGCCTTCCCGTAATGAACGAGCTTTCCCAAACCACTCCCATACTGATTAACGAAAGAGTCTTAGAGCAGATTCGGTTTCGATTTCCAATCTAGTCGCAAAACTTTTCACCACTTGAAAAACCAAAAAAGATTACGTTTCGATCCTGTTCTTTGACGCTGAAGCTGTTCGGTGTATCCTTATGGGTCAACGTTTCAATGCACAAAACAAGACACGACACACAGCAGAAAAAATGTCCAAACATATTTAACCACCCACCGGCAAAACTTTTAATTTATAATCAACGGGAGAAGAAAGTTTTTTTTTGCTGCAACGATTAGAACCTTTTCTCGATATCCTTCGGCAGCAGCAGCATCAGCAACAAAAAAAGGTGCTGAGTAAGAAAATAATTAAAATTAATAGGTTTGTATAAATCTCCGCATTTGCAAGGTGGGAAAAGGTAAAATTCACTTACGACGAAGGAACAAACAAGATAAGTAAAACGATCGGTACCGGTGGCGAACGGAGATCATACCGAGCGATGTACATGTACAAAAGAAGAAAAAAAAACACCCATTGACCCACTTAATTGGACCCTTTATTTATAGATTCTTCGAATTTCTACTGGAACACCACAAACTTTTGCTTATCGGCTAACCCCAGAACCCAATCGCACCCGAGTGTGTGCTTCCTCATTTTTTTTCCATCCCACCAGTCAGTCCTTTCCCTAGAAAAACGCTTCTATTGCTCATAATCGTTTCGACACTTCCTATTGCACTGTCGTCCACGAGATGGATCGCTTGGGTTTTCCTTTTTTCTTGTCTGTAACGATTGACTTTCCGGGGGGTGCCACAATCGCTTAAACCCGTGGTCTCAACGACAACGCTTCGACGGCTTCGTATCGATGGAGGGTGTGTGCTTGAGAAAATCTCACGAAAACCACTTAAGATGCTTATCGAATGACCGTAAACAAGCGAAAGTTTTCCGATGGAAGCACGCCCAACGCTCAAGAAGCCGCCCCATCCGGTGGGATGGGTCGCGCAGTGTGCTGACAGCGGAATGTTTGCACGGAAAATCGTTTATCAGCTGCTTAGATAAACCGTTTTCCTTTCGCAAAACGCTCGCTCGCCGGTTTTGAGGACGGTGGGGCTAAGGATTTGCTTATTTTATTCAACTACAACACGTATTGTTAACCGGAATTGATACTAGAATCACGATAATCACTTTATAAAGTGAGGCTAGCAAAATAAAACTCCCTGCTATATTTTGCTCGTGTTTTTTTTGTGACTGTGCTATCCAGGCAGCGAAGTTTAAACAACGGCGAAAGAGAATTTTAATTAAAAGGTAAAACTTTCCGTACACTCTAAACGAACGTAGCGTTTTCTTTTCCTGCCTCTCTGCGCTTTCTTCTTTCGATCGGTTCTACCTGATTAATGCATTGTTAGGTTATGCTTAACATTGCTTAGCTTGCAACCCCTTCAACCCGGTAGGCTATAACGCGTCCTGCCTACTCTTAAACGGTTTTCCCATTGTTGTGTTCAACATTTCTTACAAAACCAGTCGGCAAAAGTTTTCGTCAGAACTTTTGTTTCCCCAAAACCCCCGAAAGCTTTCGCGGGACGACGTAATGCCACCGGGAGCTACAGCAACTTTCGCTCGGAAAACGTTTGCCAAATCTGTTGCTAAATTAGATTGCTTCATTCAAATCAGTACCAGTTCCAGTGGCCCGGCCAGAACCGATCCACTTTTTGCTGGCGTATAATTGCCACCGGTGCGCTAGCCCGAGCTGTAGCAACCGGTGGTGAATTTCCTATCGACTGGGCTCGCAATCATTTGGTCTCGCATTGGCCGGACGTGCTGTTGCCGTCTCCAGCGCGTCACCGCTCGAAACGGAAATGGAAAGCGTGATGGAAAAACATTGCCCTAACATTTCCCGTCCATTTTTGTTGAGCTTAAGCTCCGGCAAAAAAGTGACAACACGACTCCGATGACGACGATCGTTCGGTGCTACTTTCGCGCCTTTTGTGCTTGCCGTTCTGCTTCATCGTCTGGCTGAAAACTGAAAGCACTTGTCATTAGTTCATTTGCCCGATTTCATCTCACATCCTTAAAACGAGCAATGGCTCCCGATGCCATTTCCTCCGGCAGAGAGAAAGAAACAAATGAAAAAACAATTACAGTTTGATCCAACGTTTTCGCACACGGTCTCTCGGGAGGTTCAGCGAGTGAAGGAGAGTTTTTTGAAATTTTAAATCCACAAATTTGGAGATTAATTGCTGGGAAAGATTCGGCGGAAACGGTTTTAATTGTTGGTACGGAATGCGCGTGACGGTATGGCGCTGTGATGGGTTTAATCTTGCGAAATGGGATTTTATTACAAAGCGTCAGCGAACGTACGTTGTGAAAGTTGTCTTTTAGCATAATCTGCCCGAAGAAGGTGTAGTATGACTGCTCGTTAAAGCGTTCGACTGGTGTTGAATGGAAATTAAACATTAAAGCATGTTCGTTAGCGCAAGCTCTATTAAATCAAACAAAAATGTCTCTCCCAAAGAAAAGATTGCTAAACCCTAATGGAAAAGCTTGCTTCAAATAGCGCACCATAATGGACTAGTGACTTGTGTGGTTAGTTATAGTTTCCGGTCGATGATGTAGGAAAGACAAACCCGACACTATGCATGTTTACCTTCATCAATGTCAACCGTACCACAATTTTTCTTCTACTTTTTTTTGTTACCATTTCCCAACGTTCGACGCATATCATCGTGCCAAATTAGCTTCTTATTCATTACCTGCCATCACCAGGAAAGATGCGAAGGATTCGTGTACCTCTGCGTCACCGAAACAAGCAACCAGAATCTGTAGTTTCGTTACACCAGCCCCGAACTAAAAAAGCCTATCCGGTTGTGAAGATTTATTTACTTTTCATGCTGCCCTAGAACTGGCACGAAGCGTCCCAAAGTGGGACGAAATATCCCGAGAATGTCCCAAGTGTCCCAGAGAACAAATGTGGCTTTGCCTCACCATGGTTGGCTCTGGCGACATGACAGGCTCATCAAAGGTAAAATATTCTCCCATTTCCAAAGGTCCTCGGGTGCTCGGGAACCTGGAAGCCTTTTTTTCAGCACATTCTGTGTTTCCTTTTTCCCACCCATTCTACATCACTGTCGTTTGTGCAATGACCCAAGCGGTAGGACCCGGCACCCAAAAGCGAGCTTGTGAACTGTTTTTGATCGTTACAGGAGCAGTTTGCCGCCTTCCGAAGCTACTACCACGTAGTATTTCGTTTTATTTTTATTCCAACTTAACATACACATAAACAAACAGAAGAGAAAAAAAAAACATTACGTTGAATAAAACGAAATCCTCATTCGTCCCGCGGGGTCTCGCCATGAGCTTGGGACGATGTGCCAGAAACGTTTGGAACGCTTTTTCTGCTCCAGCACCTTTTTAAGCTCTTTGAATTTGCGTGGTCCTATGTGTGTGTGTGTATATATTTGTTTCGGTTGGAGGCGATGATCATTCTGTGCAACAAGCACCACACGTTGTTTGTTTTCGCACGATTGGAAGCTTACGGGCGGTTAGCATGACATTTGCGAACAGAAAATGACAGTGAGTACCGAGCATTCCGAAGCTCTGCTAGCTTGTGGAAGAAAAGCAACGAAACACAAACTTAAAACGAAGATTCTTTTTCATCTCTTCAATAAAAAAACACGGCGTTCCGATAGTATAAGGTTATTTGAGATTATGTCCAAACCTGACTAGCGTTTTTTAAACGAACGTTGGATTTGTAGACAATTTCTGCCAAAGCTCTGTCACTGAACAAATTTACGGCAAACAAAATATCCTATTACAAACGATACTAAGCAAATAAGTCCTTTGTTTGCAGGTAGCCGACCGACACGGATCCCTCCTTGCGAGGGCGCTGGCGATATCCTGGTAAAACAAAAACTTGATCGAAGAAATAAAAAAACATCGTACACCATTTACTGAATTGAAGCAGTTACGTTTACCTTTGCCCCTTTTGGGTAATGAGAGCTGATTGAATTTTTTTTCTTTCTGTGCTCCATCTTTTCAAACATGGCTAACCTTGCTCCCTAATCGTTCCACTACAACGTTAACCGTACCTCGGAACACACACACATATGCCTGGAAAATGAAGGGACGGCTATCGCTAACAACCTATCGTTAAAGTGAGGCGCACACGATCAATGAAACAGTAACAGACAGTCGAATGTTGTCATTGAGTCTGATAAATCGATATTATGAAGCGAACGAAAATGGTGTAACAGCACAGTGGACTTACGATTCAAGTACGATTATGTGTGTGTGTGTGTTTGTGTCTTCGTTTTTTGGAGGGAAAATTTAGGAACAGTGCAACCTGAAACAAAAGCTCTGCTATCGTAAGCGAGATAAAAAAAAAGTTGGTTGGCCTACCGATCAATACTTTCCCCATTTTTTCACCCCTAGCGATATGAGTCGATAACGATTTGCCCAACGATAGATACACATTGTCATCATACACACTGTTGTCGTCGGTCATCGTTTGTTGGTATAGCGGCTAAAGACCACGCTCCAAAATCAACCAGTACCGCCGACAGTGCCATATTTTCCAATTCCACCCAAAACCCACCCGAGTTCATCGGAGTCAGCAATGTCGAGTTAATAAGCGGTGGAACATGTTACATGTCTTGTGTGCGTATTTTTTTATTTCTACGCTTTATCCTTACCACAACGTTGGATAAGATAACAGCAAAAAAAAATGCTCAGGCCACATTGAAACGGTAAAAATGATGATGACACAGAATGGCCATGCCCTGTTACGGTTTAGATTTGTGGAAATTGTGAAGCAGCATGTCAACGTGCGCGGCTGTGCAGTTTGTTGTGATTGTTGTGCCTCGGGAGGTGGTGATAAAAAATAATGAACGTTTGGAACACCGGAGTGAAGGTGGGAATTATTGTTGACTTACTGGCAGCGGGCTTACCAAAACGGAACACTGCCAAATAGAGCCTAAATAAAAAGGGCTCTGTAAACAATCATAAACAGCGTTAGGGTTGTAACATTGTCAACAAACTAATTCCATTCTAATGCTGCAGACTGGGTTGGCAAACAGTGAATTGTTTAGAATACTTTAAACTTTGCGATATTAAAGACAACAACAATATACAACGTTTTTGCATAGTATCTTACCTAAACTAGTTGATTTTACGGTGTTCCTAGTTTTACGTTAATTTTATGGTTTAACAAAGATGTCTCACTCGAAAACAATGGTTGATATTTCGATCGTCTCGAAATTATTGGAATTAGTTGTCTTGCCAACCGTTCTGATTTCTGAAGCCCAATACTGTGGCTACAACTTAAGCGTATCTTCATGTTGACGCTTCCTAATTGTGGTCTCCTGAAGGCTACACTCTCACTTCGACGGCAGATACCATGCTGCAAGAAAAGCATGGCCAGTTATCTCTATCAAACCATTATACTACAACATGGGACATTTGACAAGATGAAACCTAAAAAATCTAAATTCAGCCAGGACATAACCGAACATAGACGCCGGAGTTTGAACCGTAGAACAATCATTTTATTTTAAATATTTAACAAGTTGTTAAGCTTTTGTTTCATTAATTTTTGTCAAGTTTTTTCTCTTTTTTCTTCTTCTCTATCTCTACAACCTCAAAAAGTCTTGGCCTGCTCTTTCTAGCTTTCTAAGACTGTTTCTAGAAGTTTAGAGCTCTGTAACTTCTAAAGCTTTATCGATTTTTATTTAACGAAGTAATTTATAAAGGAAATTCGATGTAGATTATATAAATATTCTAACAATACGACGGGTTGAGAAAAAGCTAGCTTCAACAACTGAATTTCTAATAATCGTTGAATTGTACTGATAAGGATTCGCCGAGCAATATTGTACAAAATCTCCAAGTTTGACATTAAGCCTTTCAGTCTGCTCAATAAGCTCCGTGGAAGTTTTAAAACTACGTTTAAGTGTAATATTTCTACCATAAAGTGCCCTATTCAACCTTGAAAAAATAGCTAATTGTGTTGCAAAATTGTGATCAACGGATATTGTGATACGATAGCGGCGCCGGTCTTCACACGACAGGACCGGGGTTCGAATCCCGGTGGACTGCCTCCCCGTACGCCGGACTGACCATCCAGCTACAGGTAAAACTAAGTCATAGAGAGCTAGCAATTGCTAGCAGGCCAACACCTACAGAGGTTGTAGTGCCAGAGAAGAAGATATTGTGTTGTTAATTTCCTATTACTTTTTTCTATGTCTGAAACGAATTAATTGTAAATTAGTGAAGTTTAGATAACAACAGATTTTGCTGGGATTTTAATCACAAAACATTAACGCCGTATCCCATAGCTCAGTAATATTTTGATGAATGTTGTGTTCTAGACTAATATCTAAAATTAGGATGTAGTCAAATAACAAACTCTGGCAAAAATGGCAAGCAGTTTCAAACAGCTTTAATGAAGTACAATGGGGTGATACCAATCCAACCAACGCATAACCCAAAGTGGAAGCAACAAAAATATACAACGATTTTCCATAGTATCTTACCTAAACATTTATGGTGTTCCTAGTTTAATGTTAATTTTAAAGGTTCAACAAAGATGTCTCGTTCGAAAACAATGGTTGATATTTCAATCATTTCGAAATTATTGGAATTAGTTGTCTTGCCAACCGTTCTGATTTATGAAGCCCAATACTGTGGCCACAACTTAAGCGTATCTTCATGTTGACGCTTCCTAATAACAGATTGTGGTCTCCTGAAGGCCACACTCTCATGCTGACGACAGATATTATGAACATGTGGCGAGATGAAACCTAAAAAATTCAAATTCAGCCAGGACATAACCGAACACATTGGAGTTTGAGCCGTCGAACGATCATTTTATTTTAAATATTTAACATTTTTTGTTTGAAAGTTCTAACAACCATTTTTGTTTTATTAATGTTTGCCAAGTTTCTACTTTTTCTTCTTCTTCTCTGTCTCTACAATCTCAGAAGGTGTTGTTGGCCTGCTCTTTCTAGCTTTCTAAGACGGGTTCTAGAAGTTTAGAGCTCTGCAACTTCTAAAGCTTTACCGATTTTTATTTAACGAAGTAATTTATAAAGGAAAATCGATGTAGATTATATAAATATTCTAACAATACGACAAGTTAAGAAAACGCTAGATTCAACAACTGAATTTCTAAAAATCGTTGAATTGTACTGATAAGGGTTCGCCGAGCAATACTGTACAAAATCTCCAAGTTTGACCAAATCTCGAAATATAATATCTCCAAGTATAATATTTCTACCATAAAGTGCCCTATTCAACCTTGAAAAAAATAGCTAACTGTGTTGCAAAATTGTGATCAACAGATATTGTGATACGATAGCGGCACCGGTCTTCACACGACAGGACCAGTGTTCGAATCCTGGCGGACCACCTCCTCGTACGCAGGACTGACTATCCAGCTACGGGTATAACTAAGTCACAGAAAGCTAGCAATTGCTAGCAGGCCAACACCTACAAAGGTTGTAGTGCCAGAGAAGAAGATATTGTGTTGTTAATTTCCTATTACTTTGTTCTATGTCTGAAACGAATTAATCTTCAATTAGTGAAGTTTAGATAACAACAGATTTTGCTGGGATTTTAATCACAAAACATTAACTCCGTATCCCATAGCTCAGCAATATTTTGATGAATGTTGCGTTCTAGACTAATATCTAACATTAGGATGTAGTCAAATAACAAACTCTGGCAAAAATGCCAAGCAGTTTAAAACAGCTTTAATGAAGTACAATGGGGTGATACCAATCCAACCAACGCATAACCCAAAGTGGAATGCTTTGTTTGAAATATCAAATACGCTTTCAACGCTTTCATAAGAAATATGGAAAATATATTGCTCCCGCACTCCAACATTGCACTGTCTCTGTCACAAACCATCCCATCCCCGAGGAAGCTTTTTCCTCGTGAGGAATGAAACTATTTCCGTAACTAACTGTCTTTCCCTCGCGGTTTCTGTTGCAAATCAGCCACACGCAAGCCGTACGTTGCATATGGCTCAAACGAGCACACTCCACATGAGCACAAAAACCCATTATAAACCGAACAGTTCATACTTTTGATCACTTCTTTCCTATTTTCTTCAACTTTGTTCGAGAAAATAAATCTTCCTTGAAATGGGCACATTCACAGCTGCTCTCGTACCATCCGACCATCCTATCATAGCTTTATTCCCTTTGCATACGTCGACAGCTATTTGTTCACCCTCCGGAAGAAATATGATTTCAATTCAGTGAAAGGTAAAAGGATTTATAAGAGGCAAATATGGTACTCAACTGTACTCGGCTTACCTTTTCCGAAGCCGATGAATGTTTGCTCGCGTAACTCAATCTTCTATCAATCTCGCTATCTGTCGAGATGGCTTCATCCTTAGCTCGACAGCGAAAACCGATCATAAGTAATTATTCCATTTTTCTTTCGCCTCTCCCGTTAACCCCATTACGGATCAAGAAAAAGATTGTGCAAAAGAGCCAAAAAGTTACCCCCCCGGGATAGTCATTAGTTTTGCTCACTGTGCAGTACTGTGGGAGCTTTCCTTTTCCATTCATCGAGGCCCCGAATCCCATTTCGCTGAGCAATCTCCACCATTTGTAGCCATGTACAGAGCGTCGGCTCAAAAGACACAGCTGACACAAGACTATCACACTAAAAGATCACTGCCGCAGCAGGATAAATGAAGTCAGCTGGAGCGAGAACCGGTTGGAAGGATAATCGACACAAGAAATGTGTGCCTGCCATTGAAAGCGGGCCACGGGAAAACCGTGGGAGACCCATGTATGCCTTCCATTTGCTAGCCAGCCGAATGGCGAATGGGGTTGCAAATTTATGGCTTCACTTCCGTACGCCGAAGCGTCCAATTCGGGCCAGCACAAACACTGTGTATGAATATTTGACGATTTGGGCGCACCGAAAAGCGTTCGAGCACGGAGAGGCGTAAATGGTTCCTGGCGATGATACGCTAGCGCACCCGACAGAAGACTCGATTGCCAAATGAAGCCCGGGTACGGGGTTCCTTCATGGTTATCCCTGAGCTTCTTTTTTTCGGGCTCCTCCTCGTGGTCTAATTTTGCGTGCAACAGCTGTTTGATTCGTTCGAGCAGCACAAACGTGTAGACGGGCTGTGGTTGAACAATATTTCGCAACCAGACAGACAGTTTCATGCGTTTCGTTCCAATAAACTGATGGAATAGAAAAATGGCTTTTGACAAGGTTCTCGGGATTCTGAGTGTACGTGTACATAGAGCTGTCATACGCAACGCGAAGTGAAGTCCATCACAAAATATGAGTGAATGAAACGAACTAAAATTATTCTATTACAAGGAAGCGGATAGGAAAAGTTTGAGTTGCTATAATTTGTTGTGGTTCGTATTGCTAAATTGTTGGTTTTTTGCTGTTGCTCGTAAGCATAGAAGGGTATAATTATAAATTATCGAAAATGCTTTTTGAATGCTGGACCTTTCTTATATCTTATTTAACCGCTTCTTTTTCATCTTTTATGGTACAACCTCGTAAGGTGTCGTGGGCTTCGACATTTTTGGCTTTCTGTCACTTAGTTTTACCTATTTATGCGTACGGGAAGTCCAATTGCGGTCCTGCCGTGTGAATACCGACACCGCGATCACCTTATCGAACTTCAAGGTGTTAAAAATCTCATTTTGTAGCTGATTTTGTAATGAATACGACTGTCAAATTAAATTTGACTGGCTTGGCTGGTCAGTACCCTGTATTTCCGCTAGGTGGCGCGAGCGAGTGTAAACACCATAAATGGGGGTAAAAGGGGCCCGAAGCCACCAGTACAAAAAAAGCTCTGGAATAGACGAAACCAGCAATAAATTTGAACCCTGTTACACAAACTCACATAGGTGTTTAAAATTTTCTTCCCGACGGTCCGTCCATCCGAAATTCGACAACGACCTTATCCGTACTTAAATGTTTGAACTTTTGATGGGATGGAAACACATAGTAAAAGCAATATTTGTTGAAAATTCACCTCTGAAGATAACGAGAATTTCACTATTGAAATGTGTTAAGAATAAAAATAAAACAACCGAGTGGGAAAATTTTGCTGTAAAACAGACTATCTGCGTGGTATTCAATCGCATCCTCCCAGAAATTACATATTTCCTACAGTTTCCTACGAAGCCTTTTTAACAGGGCTGTATCGGCTTTTAATTCTGTGAATGTTCTGATTTATTGGAAAAATGTATTATTTTTTGTGATTCTTTTACATTTATTAACAAGAATTACTCTTCATCATATTGATTCGGCCATATAGGTACGTACTTCGTAATCAAAAAAAAAATAGTTTATTTATACTTTATAGTTTCCAAGCAGTC
This sequence comes from Anopheles maculatus, assembly GCA_002091835.1. Classification (NCBI taxonomy): domain Eukaryota; kingdom Metazoa; phylum Arthropoda; class Insecta; order Diptera; family Culicidae; genus Anopheles; species Anopheles maculatus. The sequence goes on from KZ062772.1 coordinate 80,220, forward strand.
TCAAAAACATCATTTTAATATGTATTTCCTAGTAACTATTAATGATAATTGTACCAACAGTATATTTCAGAGCTTTTTTACGCTTTCCACTTATTTCTCCCACACGAATTTTTGTTGCAGTCTCTCAAATGTTTTTGGTTTCGTTCCAAAGAGTTTTTTTTAAATAAAACTTATGTTACAGTAAGTTGACAGGAATTAAATGACGCGTCCTTTGAATGTTTTTGCGTATTGAAGCTGGAGAAAGCTTTCGAAAACAAAATTTTAGCATAACTTCGAACAAACTTTTGAAGAGAAATTGTTGCAAATTTCTTTTAAACAGAAAACAGCTGTCCTAAAAATGATATTTTAATATAAAAATTAACTGGGAACCCGTAAACCCATGGGGAAAAGGTAAAAGCTTCTGAGAAACCATCAGAAAACTTTGGAACAACGTAAAAAGAATATGGTTAAAACCAAAGATATAAAAAACTCTGAAATATACTGTTGGTACAATTATCATTAATAGTTACTAGGAAATACATATTAAAATGATGTTTTTGAGACTGCTTGGAAACTATAAAGTATAAATAAACTATTTTTTTTTTGATTACGAAGTACGTACCTATATGGCCGAATCAATATGATGAAGAGTAATTCTTGTTAATAAATGTAAAAGAATCACAAAAAATAATACATTTTTCCAATAAATCAGAACATTCACAGAATTAAAAGCCGATACAAATTTGACTGGCTTGGCTGTGTCAGTACCCTGTATTTCCGCTAGGTGGCGCGAGCGAGTGTAAACACCATAAATGGGGGTAAAAGGGGCCCGAAGCCACCAGTAGAGAAAAAGCTCTGGAATAGACAAAACCAGCAATAAATTTGAACCCTGTTACACAAACTCACATAGGTGTTTAAATTTTTCTTCCCGACGATCCGTCCGTCCGAAATTCGACAACGACCTTATCCGTAATTAAATAACTTAAAAATACACCCCAAAAATAATGTTTGAACTTTTGATGGGATGGAAACACATAGTAAAAGCAATATTTGTTGAAAATTCACCTCTGAAGATAACGAGAATTTCAATAACGAAATGTGTTAAGAATAAAACTAAAACAACCGAGTGGGAAAATTTTGCTGTAAAACAGACTATCTGCGTGGTATTCAATCGCATCCTCCCAGAAATTACATATTTCCTAGAGTTGGCGTACATTTCGAATGTTTTACGAAGCCTTTTTAACAGGGCTGTATCGGCTATTAATTCTGTGAATGTTCTGCTTTATTCAAAAAATGTATTATGTTTTTGTGATTCTTTTACATTTATTAACAAGAATTACTCTTTATCATATTGATTCGGCCATATAGGTACGTACTTCGTAATCAAACAAAAAAATAGTTTCTTTATACTTTATAGTTTCCAAGCAGTCTCAAAAACATCATTTTAATATGTATTTCCTAGTAACTATTAATGATAATTGTACCAACAGTATATTTCAGAGCTTTTTTACGCTTTCCACTTATTTCTCCCACACGAATTTTTGTTGCAGTCTCTCAAATGTTTTTGGTTTCGTTCCAAAGAGTTTTTTTTAAATAAAACTTATGTTACAGTAAGTTGACAGGAATTAAATGACGCGTCCTTTGAATGTTTTTGCGTATTGAAGCTGGAGAAAGCTTTCGAAAACAAAATTTTAGCATAACTTCGAACAAACTTTTGAAGAGAAATTGTTGCAAATTTCTTTTAAACAGAAAACAGCTGTCCTAAAAATGATATTTTAATATAAAAATTAACTGGGAACCCGTAAACCCATGGGGAAAAGGTAAAAGCTTCTGAGAAACCATCAGAAAACTTTGGAACAACGTAAAAAGAATATGGTTAAAACCAAAGATATAAAAAACTCTGAAAAAATCGTAAGAAATCGTTGCAAAATGCTTTGTGGCATACCAACATACCAATATGCTAATAAAATTCGACAAAAAAAAACGGAAGTCTTTATACTTACTTCCATCAGTGTAGTAAGCTTGCATGTACTATAATCAAAGTCAATGGTACATCAAAGGTTTGCCTATCTTGCCTATTATGCCTTGCAGTGTGGAAATAGTCAGTCTTCATTTTTCCGAGTGCCACAATAGTGTTTGTAGCATGCACAATAAGGATCCCTTTGACAATCAGAAAGACGTCTGTTTTTACAGCCTTCACAATCCTCTTCACACAAAAAGACTTGAACGAGTGCCATAAATATGACTTCTGTATTTATTTGTACCATGCAATTTCTTATAATACAGCTGCACTCCTTGTTTCAAACTTATTTACTCTAAACTGACCACGAAAATACGAAGACTTGTTCGTGTAATAGAAAACGCTGCGTAACCAAGAGGATAAAGTTAAAATTGTGACAATGTCCAAAACCACAGTTCATCGGACTCCGGGTGTATATCTATGTGTGTCAGTGCATTGAATGCTCGGCACGTATTTTGGTCGGTTTCTTTTCCGGCTGCCCGTCTCTGTTGCCTTATCGCGAAGGAAGCGAGCGTCACGTTTGAGCACCAACCATCAATCAAACGAACTGTGCGGGCCGTCACCGACCCGAGCCTAACGGGTCGGGTCAACTGGAATGGAAGCACTCGCCGACCATCTGTTGTACGCAGGCTGGTTTTATTTTTTCTCTTTGCTCTAAAGATGAACACCACCACTCGTCTTGGATGTGTTTCAAATTTCATCCCCGGTCGTCGCTTTCTAACGATGATTTAGGGGCAAAAAAAATGGCACTGTGTGGTTTTGGCTAACAATATGCTCGACGAAAAGCGCACCAGGAAATATGATACTTTGTCACTATTGACAGTTATTAAATTTGTACATGCATATTGCGGGATAGGATGCTGGTAAATGGTTCAACAGTTAGCTAACTACCCGTAAAGCTCTGTCTTCCCTGTAAGTAAGTGGGGTTTTTTTTTTCTCGTCGAAACTACATTTTCGCCCTTCCAAATGGAGACGCCTGGTTGACGTCAATACATCACAATTTCATCCAAAGTACCACGCTTATGCGCATCGAACCGTACAAGCACTACGCGGCGGAATTTGGCACAATGCACAATGAAATATTTCGATGTTAATGTACCGCTATTATTATCCATTCGAGCAGGATTAAAACCATCTTTCCATCGGGCTTTTCTTGACGATAATGTAATGATAATGGCGAAAAAACAAGGGCTCTTTTGCTCCGGGTGCGAATCTTTTTGATGTATTTATCAAAGTGCTGCCTGCTCAAATATTCAAACCCCCATCGGATGGATGCTTAAACAAATAATTTATGGACTATCATTTGGTGGTTTATGACCCTGACACGGGTTGTTTCACACCCGTGCTGAGGGCGTCTGTCCATACTGTACGCCACCGTGCGTTCCCAAACTGGCAGCTGAGCTTTAATCAAATAAAAACCCACATCAACCATGGAATGGTGGCAGCCACACAGTCAATACTGACCTACAAATCGTTGCGTATTTGCATGGTGTTTTTGCTCTATATTTTATTTCGTACGCTGCTCTTTCTGTCTTTCTCTCTGCTTTTTTTCCTCTTCCTGTACCCATTTAAACATACTTTTTGATGTAGCTACTGCACCCAGATTAGTCGTAGGGCATGGATAAACGAAGCCGAGCTAACCCAACGGTTGTACAAAATAACGGCTTGTGGGATTTACTACGGTACCGGGCACACTTTGACGGCCTATGTTTCTTTTCATGGCGCCCGTTGCGTTTGCCTCTGACACGTAAACTGATTACGAAATTGAAGCTTGCTGTAAATGAGAGTTAGATGGCGTGGGTTCTTTGCCCATTTACGATCCTACGGCTGGAATGAGCATTTTCTTTCCTTGCTTGATTGGGTTGTTCTAATAAAACTGTGATTGTTATATGATGTTTGAGCTGTAAGAAGATGAATAATATTTTTTTTATATAGTCGATAAACAGCGCATATGACTTACAGAAATATATTAATTTGACAATAGTTAAGCTATTTTGTGATCATTTTAAGATATAGTTAAATAATAATGAATAAATCTGTTTTTAATTAGTACAATAAAACGAAAACAAAATTGAATCAAATGTTAAGAGAGATGTTAAATAATGCGAACAAACTTCTCCCACAACCCCAAACTCATTTACTAATTCCTAAAGGCAAACCACATAAAAGGAACCTAGGGATGGTGTAGGTTAAATAGGATAAACGACACTAAAGGCACAGCACTGGTGCTAGAGGAACATGCAAGACGTCTTCTCAACACCTTCCTAAACTAATCATGATGAAAAATAGCCCACAGATACACCGGTTCGAAGCTGCTGCTGGCCTTTGCCGCTCGTAAAAGAGGGATCCGGGCAAGAATAATTGAAGCATTAATGAGTTTTGGCCATTTTTTGTCTCGCAAGCTGCAAGTTGATTAAATTCATACATTTTACGATCGAAGAGCAGCAAAAAAAATATCACTTTAACCAAAATCCCTTGTCCAAATATTAGTATTAGAAAATTAATGAGAAAAGTACTGAACTTTAGCTTTTGAAGCAATGTTAATGTATGCATTCTTTTATCGATTACAGATACAGTCCAGGCCTGACCATCAACAATATCAAACAGGTGATCAACGAAACAATCGAAACCAATATCTGTAGGTATACGGTGACCACTGGCACAAGACTACTGGAACAAGAATTTCCATCAAATCAATTTACTTACAGTACGTAAACCAGCACCAACACGTTTGAGAGAGTTGATTCGGCAGATCCGTGCCTGTCGTACAGCGGCCGAAGAACGAGCAGTGGTAAACACAGAATGTGCCTACATCCGAAGTACCTTCCGCGAGACGGACTGCATCTGGAAGTGTCGCAATATGGCCAAGCTGCTGTACATCCACATGCTCGGCTATCCGGCACATTTTGGCCAGGTGGAATGTCTCAAGCTGGCCGCAAGCTCCAAATACACCGACAAGCGGATAGGTTATCTGGGCGCGATGCTGTTGCTGGACGAGCGTACCGATGTGCACGTGCTGCTTACGAACTGCCTTAAAAAGTAAGTAAGCGTTGCGGAAAATATGCATCAGAGTTTCGGCAAGAGGTAACTTCTGACATTAAAAAAGCATTTTGGATGCGTCATTAAGAATGAGCAGTTTAGCGGTTTAAAAAGGGTACCTTCATAAAACGGCCATAATATGCGAGGATATTAATGATTTTTCTTACTGTCAAGTACCAGCTACTGAAGAAGGCTTTAGCTGCACGGTTTAACTAAGCAGTATTCATAATAAAAAAGCCTGCCAGGTGCAATAAATGTATAAGAAAAGGCCGCTTTGAGTGTCTAACTCTTGAGGCACACTATTGCAAAAATGGTTTATTTTTAGTAGATACAATCTATTTTTATAAATTGAAGTTATGAAATGTTCCCCACAGTAGAAACAAAAGAGTTTTACAATTCAGCGCATATTATCGTTTGATAAACAATCAACAATGCTTGTTGTAGGGTCAAACAACATAGGCTATTACTATGAACTGTTCAACAAATACTGTAGAGAATCAAAGGTAATATGACGAATGAAGCGAAGGTGGTTGTTTGCCAAACTCAGGGTCGTTTTATCATTCATCCAACAGTTAGCATCGGTATTGGAGAACCTCAATAGAGTTCTATCAAGCATTATAGAATTCGTTATTCGTAAAGTGTGTGACAGTTGCACAGAATCTTATTCTGTTGTGTGAATCTAACTTCCGATAATCATCCAATTTATACTGAGAGAGGCAAGAGATCCTTTTCGCGTTATCTCTTCGAATTATAGCCCTTCAAAAGTCCTTATAGAGTATCGATTGTGGCGCATTTGTTGGTGTTCTACGAATTATACATTTTAATTACTAAATGCAATACAGTATTCTAATGTTCCATGTTTTCCTTAACCAGCGATCTCAACAGTCCTACACAATTCGTCGTTGGTACTGCACTGTGCACACTGGCCGCCATCGCGTCACCCGAGATGGCTCGCGATCTGTGCAATGATGTCGAGCGTCTGATCGTATCTACCAATGCGTTCCTGCGCAAAAAAGCGATCCTATGTGCCTTCCGCTTTGTACGGCGCGTCCCGGAACTGATGGAGGACTATCTGCCCAAGTGTGAAGTATTTCTGGCGGACAAAAACCACGGAATCCTGATCGCCACCATCACGCTCATCACCGAGATGTGCGAACAGAGTGTGGCCGTGTTGCGGTATTTCAAATCCATCATACCTACCCTGGTACGCATGCTGAAATCGCTTACCGTGACTGGGTATTCACCGGAGCATCTGGTCAGCGGTGTAAGTGATCCGTTTCTGCAGGTTAAGATACTGCGTCTGTTGCGTGTACTTGGTCACGGAGATTCCACACAGTCGGAAATTATGAATGACGTTCTGGCACAGGTCGCAACTAGTACGGAAACGAGCAAAAATGCGGGTAACGCGATACTGTACGAAACGGTCCTTACCATTATGAACGTGGAATCGGAGAACAGTTTGCGTGTGCTGGCAGTTAACATCCTCGGACGTTTTCTGCTAAATAACGACAAAAATATTCGCTTCATCGGGCTGCTAACGCTTGTGAAGACCGTGCATAAGGACATGACGGCGGTACAGCGCCATCGCATAACGATCCTCGAGTGCCTTTCGGATGGTGATCCATCGATACAGCGATGCGCCATGGAACTGTCTTTCACCCTCATCAACACGCAGAACATCGAGATGGTTGTGCGGGAGCTGCTGCGTTATCTCGAATCGACCGACGCCGAAATGAAAGCGCTCTGTAGCAGCAAGATCGTACTGGCGGCGGAAACCTATTCGCCTTCGATTCGTTGGCATCTGGATGTGCTCTTAAAAATTCTCACTATTGTAAGTAAAGGTATGCACGAGAAAAGAACTGCTAGTGATGTTACTATTATTATCAGGCCGGCAACAACATCAGAGACGATGTGATCTCATCGACCATCCAGCTCATCTCGAACAGCCCACAGCACGAGCAGCGTTTCATTACCGATAAAATGTGGGAAGCCATCATGAACATGAACCAACTGGAGAACCGACAACCATTGGTGCAAGTGGCTGTATGGACGATCGGCGAGTATGGTGAATCGGGTGGATTCGATGGTAAGCTTGGTGTTTGAATGGTCAGCATGTCAGTTCTGGACATTGATGGTCACCAATCAATACTCTTGTGGTTAACAGATAAAAGGGTTTGTGGAAACACCCTTAACCAATTAATACTAATTTGACGATACATTAGTAATAACGAACCCATTCGCATTTTCTATTCATATTTAGTTAGATACTCGTTAGAAAGATTGGTCTATCAATCCTAAACGACTATCCACGAACCATTATCGATTAGTTGACAACATTTTCTGTTATTTTTCTTTATCTCTTGTTATAGAGTTTGAACTAATAGAACATTATCGGCAACTGTTGTGGGCACCGCAGCTTTCAATCACCACCAAACAGTACATCCTGGTGTCGTTGGCAAAGTTTAGCGTTCGAATAGATGGCTGTACACCGTAAGAATCATGTTCTTCTTTTAATTTATCAACCGCGGCTTGCCAATGGTTACATTTTCCCTTTCTGCCACCCTTTAGCGAAATTCAAAACATCATCAACTCATTCCGAGTGCACATGAACATCGATCTGCAACAGCGAGCAAACGAATTTTCGCAACTGTTCACCAACTACAAACACTTGCGAAACTCGTTGCTGGAGAAAATGCCAAAGCTGAAGCTAACGGAGCTGACCACTTCCGAGTACAATGCTGACTTTGCATCGCCAGAATCGACCGAAGCTGAAGAGCAATCGGAAGAACCAGAGGCTGTGCAGGAACAATCGGTAAGCTAATTGTCTTAATATAGTTTTAGCTCGATAAAGTTAACTCTTTCCAAATTTCTGTTTTCTAGAATCAAGATATCTTGCTGGATTTGTTAGGAGATTGTTTCAGCAGCGACGGGAACGGTAATAATGCACTGGCCGTCGTGCCCGTTTCACAACCGGCTACTGCTACAATACAACCTTACTATCCACAAACCGCGAGCTTTAATCAAGCCGGTCTGTCCTCGTACAACAATAACGTTCCGATGGCAGGCACCACCGACAGCATAATGGATCTACTTGGTCTTGCAGCGGCAGCAGCTTCGGCACCAACTCAAACGCATCAGACAATCCCTTACACATCATCCGGAACGACTGCGTCAATACCTTCGATCGACGTCTATAACAAGGATGACATTTACATCCGGTTCTTTATCCATCCTACCGTAGACGAACAGCTGCCATCATCCACTGCATCAGCCCGTATTACCGTTCAAACGACCAACGGATCACAAGCTACGATCGAAAAGTTCCTCTTTCAGGCAGCGGTACCGAAATCGTTCGTACTAACGCTACGTGAACCATCGAGCACGGTGATGCCACCGGGTGGAACGATCATGCAGGATCTACTTATTGCACGTCAAACGCCACCCAACCAGGGAGGAACGGGACTGCGAATGAAGGTTCGGTTTTCGTACGAAGTCGAAAACTATTCCATGATGGAGCAGATCGATGTGAACGATTTCCCGAGCGGGTTCCTGCGCTAGCATATGGAAAATGGTCATAAGGAAGCGTAGATTTAGGACAGAGAAAATGGCAAGGCCTTAGCATTTGTAGAATGTAACATAGTAATCGGGCAGAAGAGACAGGACAGATTTCTTAGGAAGAAGAAACAAAAAATAAATTCATCAATCACAAGAAAGACAGAATAATGGTACAAAAACATACGATAGAAACTGGGCCGATCTTTTGTACAGTATGATTAGAAACAGAACTGCACTTTTACAACGCCCCATGAAAGACTATTATGATAAGAAGTGGGGTTTCCTTACCAATAATCTAGTGCGGATACCTGGCTTGAACAACGGGCGTCCACATGTGATCAGAGTGTATTTTATCAGACATCAATATCACCCCACCTAACTACCTACCTACCTTTACATACGTATGCATATAAATTGGACCAAACTATTTGACCAGAGTAAAAACCTAACTAGAATCGTGTAAAAAGTACACCCGGAACACTTTCATCTTAGCACCGTAGAAAAAGCGTAGATCACCTACATGAGCAAAGGAAGGTATAAGATATCGATGAGTTACGCACATTTAGACCATCCCAATGGTTCCCATCGGATTAATGACCACCCCGAGAATGACTGAAACGCTCAATTACATCTTTTCTATCGCGAAGTTTGTTGGTCACAAACCCTTCATTCCTTCATCGACCACAAACAACTTATAAAAAATGTGATTTTAAGAAGAAATTCATCTACGAATCTTTTCTATATCAATGTTGCCTAGGAGGTGCAGTGCAGCAATATACCTACAACGGACAGTTATTATAACAAGTGGATCTATTCCGAAAGGAACACGTTGGAGAAATAATAGTATTCGTTACTTTTAAACCGATGGAACACCGAATTGTTCGAATGTTTGTGAAACGAGTTTCAAAAAACATGTGCTGTTTTATGTTTCGGTTGTTTTTATATAGATGACCTATAAATAAAGCAAGTTAAGAAGAAAACAAACAACAGAAAACATCTTGAAAACTGTCTTACTGTTTGTGTGTTATTATTTAGCAATGTTTGACCCACATACACGGATCGACACAATCGATGCACTATAACTTAGTTCGGGAAAAAGGTGTGACATGGCTCCTAAGGAATCATCACACTTCTGTTGATCGGGGCTTGTGTATCACGCTGTTCTCACTACTATTGCTGGCAGTTAACATCCTCGGACGTTTTCTGCTAAATAACGACAAAAATATTCGCTTCATCGGGCTGCTAACGCTTGTGAAGACCGTGCATAAGGACATGACGGCGGTACAGCGCCATCGCATAACGATCCTCGAGTGCCTTTCGGATGGTGATCCATCGATACAGCGATGCGCCATGGAACTGTCTTTCACCCTCATCAACACGCCGAACATCAAGATGGTTGTGCGGGAGCTGCTGCGTTATCTCGAATCGACCGACGCCGAAATGAAAGCGCTCTGTAGCAGCAAGATCGTACTGGCGGCGGAAACCTATTCGCCTTCGATTCGTTGGCATCTGGATGTGCTCTTAAAAATTCTCACTATTGTAAGTATAGGTATGCATGAGAAAAGAACTGCTAGTGATGTTACTATTATTATCAGGCCGGCAACAACATCAGAGACGATGTGATCTCATCGACCATCCAGCTCATCTCGAACAGCCCACAGCACGAGCAGCGTTTCATTACCGATAAAATGTGGGAAGCCATCATGAACATGAACCAACTGGAGAACCGGCAACCATTGGTGCAAGTGGCTGTATGGACGATCGGCGAGTATGGTGAATCGGGGGGATTCGATGGTAAGCTTGGTGTTTGAATGGTCAGCATGTCAGTTCTGGACATTGATGGTCACCAATCAATACTCTTGTGGTTAACAGATAAAAGGGTTTGTGGAAACACCCTTAACCAATTAATACTAATTTGACGATACATTAGTAATAACGAACCCATTCGCATTTTCTATTCATATTTAGTTAGATACTCGTTAGAAAGATTGGTCTATCAATCCTAAACGACTATCCACGAACCATTATCGATTAGTTGACAACATTTTCTGTTATTTTTCTTTATCTCTTGTTATAGAGTTTGAACTAATAGAACATTATCGGCAACTGTTGTGGGCACCGCAGCTTTCAATCACCACCAAACAGTACATCCTGGTGTCGTTGGCAAAGTTTAGCGTTCGAATAGATGGCTGTACACCGTAAGAATCATGTTCTTCTTTTAATTTATCAACCGCGGCTTGCCAATGGTTACATTTTCCCTTTCTGCCACCCTTTAGCGAAATTCAAAACATCATCAACTCATTCCGAGTGCACATGAACATCGATCTGCAACAGCGAGCAAACGAATTTTCGCAACTGTTCACCAACTACAAACACTTGCGAAACTCGTTGCTGGAGAAAATGCCAAAGCTGAAGCTAACGGAGCTGACCACTTCCGAGTACAATGCTGACTTTGCATCGCCAGAATCGACCGAAGCTGAAGAGCAATCGGAAGAACCAGAGGCTGTGCAGGAACAATCGGTAAGCTAATTGTCTTAATATAGTTTTAGCTCGATAAAGTTAACTCTTTCCAAATTTCTGTTTTCTAGAATCAAGATATCTTGCTGGATTTGTTAGGAGATTGTTTCAGCAGCGACGGGAACGGTAATAATGCACTGGCCGTCGTGCCCGTTTCACAACCGGCTACTGCTACAATACAACCTTACTATCCACAAACCGCGAGCTTTAATCAAGCCGGTCTGTCCTCGTATAACAATAACGTTCCGATGGCAGGCACCACCGACAGCATAATGGATCTTCTCGGTCTTGCAGCGGCAGCAGCTTCGGCACCAACTCAAACGCATCAGACAATCCCTTACACATCATCCGGAACGACTGCGTCAATACCTTCGATCGACGTCTATAACAAGGATGACATTTACATCCGGTTCTTTATCCATCCTACCGTAGACGAACAGCTGCCATCATCCACTGCATCAGCCCGTATTACCGTTCAAACGACCAACGGATCACAAGCTACGATCGAAAAGTTCCTCTTTCAGGCAGCGGTACCGAAATCGTTCGTACTAACGCTACGTGAACCATCGAGCACGGTGATGCCACCGGGTGGAACGATCATGCAGGATCTACTTATTGCACGTCAAACGCCACCCAACCAGGGAGGAACGGGACTGCGAATGAAGGTTCGGTTTTCGTACGAAGTCGAAAACTATTCCATGATGGAGCAGATCGATGTGAACGATTTCCCGAGCGGGTTCCTGCGCTAGCATATGGAAAATGGTCATAAGGAAGCGTAGATTTAGGACAGAGAAAATGGCAAGGCCTTAGCATTTGTAGAATGTAACATAGTAATCGGGCAGAAGAGACAGGATAGATGTCTTAAGAAGAAGAAACAAAAAATAAATTCATCTATCACAAGAAAGACAGAATAATGGTACAAAAACATACGATAGAAACTGGGCCGATCTTTTGTACAGTATGATTAGAAACAGAACTGCACTTTTACAACGCCCCATGAAAGACTATTATGATAAGAAGTGGGGTTTCCTTACCAATAATCTAGTGCGGATACCTGGCTTGAACAACGGGCGTCCACATGTGATCAGAGTGTATTTTATCAGACATCAATATCACCCCACCTAACTACCTACCTACCTTTACATACGTATGCATATAAATTGGACCAAACTATTTGACCAGAGTAAAAACCTAACTAGGATCGTGTAAAAAGTACACCCGGAACACTTTCATCTTAGCACCGTAGAAAAGCGTAGATCACCTACATGAGCAAAGGAAAGTATAAGATATCGATGAGTTACGCACATTTAGATCATCCCAATGGTTCCCATCGGATTAATGACCACCCCGAGAATGACTGAAACGCTCAATTACATCTTTTCTATCGCGAAGTTTGTTGGTCACAAACCCTTCATTCCTTCATCGACCACAAACAACTTATAAAAAATGTGATTTTAAGAAGAAATTCATCTACGAATCTTTTCTATATCAATGTTGCCTAGGAGGTGCAGTGCAGCAATATACCTACAACGGACAGTTATTATAACAAGTGGATCTATTCCGAAAGGAACACGTTGGAGAAATAATAGTATTCGTTACTTTTAAACCGATGGAACACCGAATTGTTCGAATGTTTGTGAAACGAGTTTCAAAAAACATGTGCTGTTTTATGTTTCGGTTGTTTTTATATAGATGACCTATAAATAAAGCAAGTTAAGAAGAAAACAAACAACAGAAAACATCTTGAAAACTGTCTTACTGTTTGTGTGTTATTATTTAGCAATGTTTGACCCACATACACGGATCGACACAATCGATGCACTATAACTTAGTTCGGGAAAAAGGTGTGACATGGCTCCTAAGGAATCATCACACTTCTGTTGATCGGGGCTTGTGTATCACGCTGTTCTCACTACTATCAAATTAATTTATCTCCCGTAGCATACTAGCACACAAGATAGAAGCCATTTGAAAAGTTGTTGCCGGTTTAAAAAGAACGATACAAATATAATAGAAACGCAAAGAAAGAAACCTCCACTATCACTGCGCTGCACTGTGCGATCACTACCAGATTCAGTCCGTAGGATTTTGGATGACAATCAGCAGAAAGTCCTTATCGGGAGCTACCATAATTTCATGCTTCTTCGACCGCACCCGCAGGAAGGACAGATCGTTCGAGGGATCCAAATCACGCACCACCGATCGGGCTTTATCGGACAGTTGACTCATCAATCCGGCGTACTGCACGGTAGACGTATTGTCGAGGGTACTTTTCACCGGAATGCCTACGGTTTAGAGAAATAGAATTGTAAGTGAGTGACTCCCGGACGGAACATCCTACCTAACAGCAGAACCAAAGGTGACATCATCGAAACAAGCACCGTTAGCTATCAACATACAACACGTACCTTCATTGTTGACCACAATCGTTCCGACGACGCCTTTATGCGATTGGATTCGTTTTAGCGTTTCTTCTACCTCTTGCGACTGGGGTAAAGAGATAGTAAAGCAAACAGGAAAATATAATATCACCGTAAAATTCATTTCCCTCTAAACATAGCCCTCACCGTAAGTGTAGGGGAATGTTTTATGCTTACCATCTTCTGCTTTTAATGCAAGTTTTGCTTCGGGAACTCTTTACAAAATACAGCACCTAACACTTGATTATCTTTTCAAGCCGATTTTATTGGATATAAAGGCCAGAAATATGTTTTAAAAACTTTTCTATTGTGGGAAAACTGTGTAAATTTTCGTCACTGCCACCTCCGATTCGTTTTGTTTTGACAACCAAACGCAGCGTTACCATGATGACAGCTGCGCTGGTTGAAGGATGTAACGGCGTTACTCCGATTGTGGTGAATAAAATACACAAGGGTGGTGAATACGAAGCAAACAGTTTTTAAATTTTTAATTCAACATAGAAAAAAATAAATCTTCCTGATAATTGTAATTCTAGTTTAATATTGGTATCAAGGTTCTTATTCCTGAAGTTATTTTATTTTATGTCTTGTGTTGTCAATATATTTACGGAACAAGATAAACTAACTGATATTGCAAGCATAACGCTTCATTACAAGCAACACGTGCTGCAATTCAAACATCAATTACCATGTGCTTCCAGGCGCCAGCAGCCTGTGTTTGAAGAAGATAAGAGATCGCCCTCAAGTTTTTCATCTTCTTATTTAAGTCACATTGCGCGCACAAATTGCATCATTTCAAGTTACAATTTCAGCTTAAACTTCTTGTAAAACTTGTTGACGATTAGTACAGTTAGTATTTAAGCGCAAAGTTCGTGATTTATCCATTTTGCTTCATGGACGAAACGAACATGAGTGCATTATGAGAATTTTATTTCACAATCAGCATCAAGCATACCTCCCGGTACTTGCTTATAATCATCTCCTGACCACTTCTTCTTTGCACGATATTTATCAACCGACCGATAACGATGCTGTATCATAGCGTCGGAAGTCTTATGTTTACATATGATGTCTCTGTTGCACACAGATTTATCCTCTCATACGCACATACCACGTAAATAGAAAACGCAAGTAACAACCCTCCAAACCATACACCTGACTACAATTTACCCATCTCCAAGACTAACTCAAACGCTCTTCTGTTTTAACCTTACACACACACACACAGACCAACGATGAATTACCACCCGCACAGATGATGCAATGAAGAGTATAACTTATGCTCGAGTTTTGCACCCGTTTAGTACACTCCAGAAATAGCAAAGGACAGGACTAGCTTCGTCGCCCAAGCGCAGGTCCACCATCGCCCACAGACTGTATGCCGACGACGCATGTGAGTGAGAAGAGAAAAGCGTGAGCGTGGAAATACTGAGACACAGCCGTAAACCGTGTTGAGAGAAAAGCGTGCCATGAGTCCTGGCTAATGTGTGCGTGTGTACCGCGTGTCCTTGCTCTTCGTTATCAGCGGAGGCAGCAAAAGGCTGGTTACTTCACCAACTTACGTGATTGACAACAACTGCACGCCAGTCAAAGTGCTTTCGGAAAGGATTTAACGAGTGAAAGATTTCCAACGTTTGGAGCACGAGACACGTGAGCGTAATCATTTTAACACGTGCATTTTTACTTCATTTTTGTAGCTGTGAATAAGGGGACGTTTCTGTAACTGTGACAGTACAACTCCCCTTAGAAAGTGAGCTCCAAGTGATGTCAAGTTTTTGGCAGTGGAATAATCAATACTTGTAATACGTACGCATAAAATTCGTCCAGGTTAAGAACCTTTCGGTGACTCTTTAAAGTGTACGAACCGTTGTGTCGCGATTTTGTGTGACTAGTTCTGACATTTTAAAGTGCTTCACTTCAGAAAGTAACGTAGTTGAGCCGAGTTTGAGATGATTATCTCTCGTGTATGTGCAAATTTACAAAACTTAACACATCATCTTCAGAGTGGCGCTGCAGCGAGTGTTATTAGTCACGGATACAGATCGTTTTCGGGCATCAACAGTGTTGCTAGCTTAGATGCTGCTTCTGTGCGGGACAATTCAAACGAACACAGGTAATTGAGTATAAACGAATGAATCATTGAAAAGAAAAATAGCTTTGACTAAGTAATAGTAATAAATGAGTACGTTCTTGAAGATTACCATAAATCTTTATATGTGTCATCAAAGAAGCGTTGCAAGTTGCATCTATCATTGGAATAAAACCATTTTATAATGGACATCTAACAAAAACGTATTTGAAATTTTATTATTGCACAATATTATGAATCTTTTCATACCAAGCGCAAGAGTTGAAATCTATCAATAAAAACTACAACAACAACAAAAACTTCAAAGCTCGCTCACCTCCAATTTATGTTCTCTCTGCTTTCCAGTTTTTGGACACCTGTTCGCCCTTACAGCCAAAAAGCTCACTTTTACAATGTCGATCGAAAACGTCCACCACCGCAGGCAGATGAGTAAGTATTTTGCTGTAAAGGGACAAATCTTTACATATCAAGCTAACAAGTGGTAAAGTTAACCACAGCCCAGTAAACAACCAAATTTAAATAACGTCAGAATCACGCGCCGAGAGCAGCATTAAACTGGTTACGTGTTTACCCCCCGGTGAGGCGGTACGTTCGCGTCCCAGAGGGTGGTAGTCATCATGTTTGCCCGAAGTTTAAGATTACTCCGAACACACTAGGTGACAAGTGTGTTCTTTACTGTTTGTCTGGTGTGGCATAGCTAGGAAAAAAGCGTTACAAACCGTTCCACCATTCTCACATGCCATCAGACTTTATCGTTTCTCTCCAAAAAGAAACGTATGACGTAGAGAAACTATCATGACGTTAGCCGATGGAAACGGAATAAAATTATCTTTAAAAAGCTCCCATATTCACAACAGCAACACCAGTGTGTCGTACGCATTCATGGGCTCGTCTTGCAAAACGTTGTGTTTGTGTACGGAATAAATCCATAAACATCAATCATTTGTAAACAGCTTCCTTATGACGATAGGACCCTCCAAAAACTACGCCACAAACATGCCTTTCCCTGGCAACTTGTTCTGCGTCTTCGTAATCTTCTGCTTACGCTCTCCAACCCGACCAACTACCAACAAATGCTAAGCAACGGTATCAATATTGATCGCCAGTTGTTAGCGGCTACTTGTCAGTTAATGAGTATAAGCATTGTCCCCCCAGCAGAACCAAAGGTGACATCATCGAAACAAGCACCGTTAGCTATCAACATACAACACGTACCTTCATTGTTGACCACAATCGTTCCGACGACGCCTTTATGCGATTGGATTCGTTTTAGCGTTTCTTCTACCTCTTGCGACTGGGGTAAAGAGATAGTAAAGCAAACAGGAAAATATAATATCACCGTAAAATTCATTTCCCTCTAAACATAGCCCTCACCGTAAGTGTAGGGGAATGTTTTATGCTTACCATCTTCTGCTTTTAATACAAGTTTACTTCGGGAACTCTGTTCAAACTACAGCACCTAACGCTTGATTATCTTTTCAAGCGGATGTTTTTGGATATAAAGGCCAGAACTATGTTTTAAAAACTTTTCTATTGTGGGAAAACTGTGTAAATTTTCGTCACTGCCACCTCCGATTCGTTTTGTTTTGACAACCAAACGCAGCGTTACCATGATGACAGCTGCGCTGGTTGAAGGATGTAACGGCGTTACTCCGATTGTGGTGAATAAAATACACAAGGGTGGTGAATACGAAGCAAACAGTTTTTAAATTTTTAATTCAACATAGAAAAAAATAAATCTTCCTGATAATTGTAATTCTAGTTTAATATTGGTATCAAGGTTCTTATTCCTGAAGTTATTTTATTTTATGTCTTGTGTTGTCAATATATTTACGGAACAAGATAAACTAACTGATATTGCAAGCATAACGCTTCATTACAAGCAACACGTGCTGCAATTCAAACATCAATTACCATGTGCTTCGAGGCGCCAGCAACCTGTGTTTGAAGAAGATAAGAGATCGCCCTCAAGTTTGTCATCTTCTTTTTTAAGTCACATTTTTCTTTTTTGCATCATTTCAAGTTACAATTTCAGCTTAAACTTCTTGTAAAACTTGTTGATGGTTAGTACAGTTAGTTTTTAACCGCATCGTTCGTGATTTATCCATTTTGCTTCATGTACGAAACGAACATGAGTGCATTATGAGAATTTTATTTCACAATCAGCATCAAGCATACCGCCCGATAGTTGCTCATAATCATCTCCTGACCACTTCTTCTTTGCACGATATTTATCAACCGACCGATAACGATGCTGTATTATAGCGTCGGAAGTCTTATGTTTACATATGATGTCTCTGTTGCACACAGATTTATCCTCTCATACGCACATACCGCGTAAATAGAAAACGCAAGTAACAACCCTCCAAACCATACACCTGACTACATTTACCCATCTCCAAGACTAACTCAAACGCTCTTCTGTTTTAACCTTACACACACACACACAGACCAACGATGAATTACCACCCGCACAGATGATGCAATGAAGAGTATAACTTATGCTCGAGTTTTGCACCCGTTTAGTACACTCCAGAAATAGCAAAGGACAGGACTAGCTTCGTCGCCCAAGCGCAGGTCCACCATCGCCCACAGACTGTATGCCGACGACGCATGTGAGTGAGAAGAGAAAAGCGTGAGCGTGGAAATACTGAGACACAGCCGTAAACCGTGTTGAGAGAAAAGCGTGCCATGAGTCCTGGCTAATGTGTGCGTGTGTACCGCGTGTCCTTGCTCTTCGTTATCAGCGGAGGCAGCAAAAGGCTGGTTACTTCACCAACTTACGTGATTGACAACAACTGCACGCCAGTCAAAGTGCTTTCGGAAAGGATTTAACGAGTGAAAGATTTCCAACGTTTGGAGCACGAGACACGTGAGCGTAATCATTTTAACACGTGCATTTTTACTTCATTTTTGTAGCTGTGAATAAGGGTACGTTTCTGTAACTGTGACAGTATAACTCCCCTTAGAAAGTGAGCTCCAAGTGATGTCAAGTTTTTGGCAGTGGAATAATCAATACTTGTAATACGTACGCATAAAATTCGTCCAGGTTAAGAACCTTTCGGTGACTCTTTAAAGTGTACGAACCGTTGTGTCGCGATTTTGTGTGACTAGTTCTGACATTTTAAAGTGCTTCACTTCAGAAAGTAACGTAGTTGAGCCGAGTTTGAGATGATTATCTCTCGTGTATGTGCAAATTTACAAAACTTAACACATCATCTTCAGAGTGGCGCTGCAGCGAGTGTTATTAGTCACGGATACAGATCGTTTTCGGGCATCAACAGTGTTGCTAGCTTAGATGCTGCTTCTGTGCGGGACAATTCAAACGAACACAGGTAATTGAGTATAAACGAATGAATCATTGGAAAAAAAATAGCTTTGACTAAGTAATAGTAATAAATGAGTACGTTCTTGAAGATAACCATAAATCTTTATATGTGTCATCAAAGAAGCGTTGCAAGTTGCATCTATCATTGGAATAAAACCATTTTATAATGGACATCTAACAAAAACGTATTTGAAATTTTATTATTGCACAATATTATGAATCTTTTCATACCAAGCGCAAGAGTTGAAATCTATCAATAAAAACTACAACAACAAAAAAAAAACTTCAAAGCTCGTTCACCTCCAATTTATGTTCTCTCTGCTTTCCAGTTTTTGGACACCTGTTCGCCCTTACAGCCAAAAAGCTCACTTTTACAATGTCGATCGAAAACGTCCACCACCGCAGGCAGATGAGTAAGTATTTTGCTGTAAAGGGACAAATCTTTACATATCAAGCTAACAAGTGGTAAAGTTAACCACAGCCCAGTAAACAACCAAATTTAAATAACGTCAGAATCACGCGCCGAGAGCAGCATTAAACTGGTTACGTGTTTACCCCCCGGTGAGGCGGTACGTTCGCGTCCCAGAGGGTGGTAGTCATCATGTTTGCCCGAAGTTTAAGATTACTCCGAACACACTAGGTGACAAGTGTGTTCTTTACTGTTTGTCTGGTGTGGCATAGCTAGGAAAAAAAGCGTTACAAACCGTTCCACCATTCTCACATGCCATCAGACTTTATCGTTTCCCTCCAAAAGGAAACGTATGACGTAGAGAAACTATCATGACGTTAGCCGATGGAAACGGAATAAAATTATCTTTAAAAAGCTCCCATATTCACAACAGCAACACCAGTGTGTCGTACGCATTCATGGGCTCGTCTTGCAAAACGTTGTGTTTGTGTACGGAATAAATCCATAAACATCAATCATTTGTAAACAGCTTCCTTATGACGATAGGACCCTCCAAAAACTACGCCACAAACATGCCTTTCCCTGGCAACTTGTTCTGCGTCTTCGTAATCTTCTGCTTACGCTCTCCAACCCGACCAACTACCAACAAATGCTAAGCAACGGTATCAATATTGATCGCCAGTTGTTAGCGGCTACTTGTCAGTTAATGAGTATAAGCATTGTCCCCCCTGAAAAGGTTCAGCACAATAATAGTCCATTTTTCCGCCCCATTTCTTTCTCCCCTGTTGGTAACAGGGCGCATGTAACAACGTCCACAATCGTCGACGTCGAGGAACACAATCGTCGTAAACTCAATCAAATATAGCTTCGCTGAAGAATTTGCGCCGCGAAGCTCGTGGGAAGAAAAGTTGCTAATGCTTCGTCTGGATAGGAAATCAAACTACGATTGCTTATATTTATCACACCTACAGCCAAACACAGTGCCCCAGAGCACAGACCGATCGAGTGATTCGGACAAATAAAAAGCCCAACGCAACGGTTGATCTTTTGATAGTTCACGATCGCTATCACTCGCGACAAGTTGTCACTGGATTAAGAGTGTCTCGGAGATAGTTGGGGTTTGTTTTAGAATTGTTAAAGAATAGTGAACTGTTATTGTGTCTTTAAA
>KZ062773.1:0-12802 GCA_002091835.1 Anopheles maculatus
TGTCGCCACGGAATTGTGGTGTCCACCTACACTTCGACCGCAGCCGGTATAGGCCGACCCCACAGGCGAGGGTAAGGAAGTGCCTTGGATTAATTCAGGTTTTGCATATTGGCTCAACTGTGAGGGTTGCTGACCGCGCTTTTGCTAAAGAGAGGGGATTTGGGATTTTCGGTGTGTCACACTTCGATCAGTTTAAATCGACTTATGAATCCAATCCAGTAGGGTAACTTTTCATCACACCCATCCGTACCAAGGTGTTCTAAGAGATCGTGTAGGTGTGACGGGTAGGAAGTCCATAAAGCTGCATTTGCCTTCGATGGTACAAAACAAACGATGGATCTAGTTGAGGGAAACACTATTAGAAGACGAATGTTATAAACTGTAGAAACGATTGCTATTTATGGGAAGAGATCAATACTACAAAGGAGAACAAACTGTTCCTTTGTGCTTAGTGTGCTTTTTGGCGATTCTTATTGATGTTAGTAGTTCGTTCGGCCATACTTAATATTTTTAATGTAATATTATTTGAAAATAATACACTGTTAATGTTAGATTTTAATTTAGACAGTCTTTATCGGTTTGAATTGCTTCACCTATTTACAAATTTAGCTTTAGGTACCTAAATGTTCCTGGAACGTTTAAAAAAGAACGTTTCAGTTAAAGATTTTCGACAGTTTAGTACTACTTTTAGTACATTAGACATCCGGCCCAAAACCCAATCACACCAAATAAGTAAACACACGGATGCACTCACCATATGTTTATTTCACGCAATGATTCAGACAGCGGTATGAGTGCCGGCTGAGTAACGGCAACTCACCGCTCACCAAATCGCCCGCAAAGCTCTCCTAAGCTCTAGGGTGAGAATAACAAAACTTGGAAAGATGAAACACCCCAACCGGTTCCACCCGGACTGCCTGCTTTCGGAACGTTTTAACCACCCTTATTTGCTCAACCAACAGAAAACAAAATGTCACTCTCATGCGGTGCGGCGCTGTGGGACGACCATAACATTTTTGCACTGTAGTATATACTGTACACGCAAGCTGAGAGAACTGTTTTGGGCTTGATGCGTGAGTTGCTTGCTCTCGCTCGTGTGCTTGCTAGTTTCGGCTACAGCGCCTGTAATATGTTTTCGAGCGTCCAGCGTTATATATTATGCTTTGTATTTTTGTAAGTAGAAATTTTCTTAAATCATATTATTTTTTTATGTTTATAAATCTCATCATAGCTGTTAGTAAATTTTTCAATTTTTGCTTATTTTCTTTCTTAAAAACTGATCTTAAGCTCTTTTTTCCAAGATGACCTTTTCCAAGTGTCTATCTTCATATATTTTTTAATTCAATTAGAACTGCCTGGCCGTATTGCTGTCTATCTTCATATACTGGTATATTTCTGATTAATTTTTTTAATTATGACATTCGAAATTCACCCAAATCGTTCGTCTTTATCGTGTAAAAACGTCTAATCAAACCTTATAATTATATAATTATAATTTCCGCTTGCTTTTGTGATTTAAAGTGTTTTTTTTTTTTTATTTATTTCTTATAATGACGCCTTAACGCCGTATTGTCTGGTATACAGTGGATTATGGTGGTTAATGGAGAATTTTTTCGAATATCAAAATATTATAGCTTTCTGTCTTTTGGATGTAATTAAAAAAAAAGAGTAAATTGTTCTTAAAATTTTTTATTTGTTTTTGTTTTTAAGTTCTTATTTAAATGTTATTTCTTTAAAAATCACCTTACTCAGCTAAGCTTAAACCGAACGTAAACAAACGGCATGCACTGTACAGCCCAGCGCGCGAGTTCCACTATATTAGTACTCAGCGGACGGCTGTTTCGAATCATTTTTGAATTCGCAGCGAACGGAAACGAACGAACCGACGGAAACGCTCCAACTCTTAGTGACGGTTTAGAAACGGTTGCATAGAACCAGTGTGTGTGTGTGTTAGTGTTTTCGAACTAGAGCCAGGAAGGGTGTGATTATAAAAAAAAGTGTGATACTAGCACTAAAAGGTGAATTTAAACAACCAAAATAAGCAGAGAGAATTGGTGAATTTTTGGACTGTTGCAGGGAAAGTGACTTTTGAAATCAAGTTTTCCAAAATTTTCGATAAGAAGGACTTGTGATCAATTGTTTTATTTAACTCATCGTGATTGTGTTGCACTATTCTGCTTCTTTCGTTTCACAGTGCAACAACGAAGCAACAAACGAATATATTGAGAAATCTCGCCCCACGAAAAACGCACCCAATCAAGTCTGGTAAGTGTCAGTCAGTCAGTCTACTAAACAAACCCGAAGCTTTTTCCATCACGAAACCGAAAACAAAAACCCATTGACTGTGTGTTTGTGTGTTGCTAAAACAAAACTACCATCATCTTGCTTGCAATCACGCGCGCACATTCGTGTCGGTAACAACAGCGAGCTGCCTTCTAAAACTCTACCATGGTCCGTGTTCTGTGTTGTTCAACCACTGTTAACCGAAATTGCTCTAACACCAATGACCAACCCGAAACCGAAGGTATTTCGCGAAAAAGATGGTTTTCCTGCACCTGTTTACCAACTGGTGCAATTTTTTAATGCCACACGCTTCCCCCAGAGTCACAGAGACACACGTTCACGGAACAAAAATTCCCATGGCGGCGCGACCCATCGTACCGGGAAGGTTCTTCCGCCAACGGAATTCCGTATCGATTTATCTTGATGTCACGGATACAAGGGAACGCAAGCTTATGAAATGCGCGAAAAAAAGCAGGGAAAAAAAATCGACCTACCGAACGAAAACACGGCGTCCTGTTGCCAGGACAGCGGAACATTGATGAGCCCCCAAAATACGAAAAAATACCTCCTCACCGATTCTACTACGATACGCGAACTTTCTCGGACCTTCGTGGGTGTGTGTGTTTTACGCCAAAAACTCCCTATTTATAGTCGGAAGGCTCGTCTGTTGTCTGTTACGGTTTCGATTTCGCTTTTTCGAATGTTTATCATTTTTTAAATTCTCCCTTGATTTACTTCCTTGCAAAATACAAGCACGAAGCTTCTTCCCAGCGTTAATGGAAAGCATTTTTCGCCGTTCAAATAATCGTGCGGAAAAACGGAAACCGATAGTGATCGTAACAATGTTTCAACACGCAGTTGAATCTGTTTGTGGCGTGATGTAAAATGGCTATTAAAAGGAATTAGAAAATCCTCCGGAGAATGTCAAGCTATTCGGGGCACGATGGTCTAGGAGTAGACTTTGGGTGAAAATGTGCTTTTACAAGTCTAAACATCCGTAAAATTTTGAATTTATGAGGAGCAACTCAACTTCAAGCTAAAGTCTTTATCAGAAAGACGTTTTTGTCCTCTTAAATATAAAATATTTAAAGTTTATGATGTTTCCTCTATACTGAGACTTAATACCTCAACATCAAACATTGGACATATCGTCTAAAAAGTCCAAAAGTTCTGTGGTACCCATTACTCTGAACTCTGGACCACTGTGCATCATTTCCATATTCTTCCAGCCGATATCCCAAGCATGTGGCTGTGTATCGTATAATCCAATTTATGGTTCTTCGCCAAACGAACTACCGTGACAGTGAGATCGCTATCGCATAATTAACCTTGTCGAAGGAATGGATGCAGATTTGTATCAAAAAATTGCTCCTTATACTCCACAACTTCTAGTGGAAAAGAAGTCAACTGGTATCATAAAATCGGTCGAGTTGTATATGAAAAAAAAAACTGTTTATTATGATGCCAACAACGAAATGAAGTTGTTCGAAAACTGCTCAAACAGGTTTACCTTATTAGGCAAATAAAAGCGAGAAAAAGATATGATAAAACGAAAACTGCTTCTTTAAAGCTTGCCTTAAGACTTTATTGGGGATGGCTTTTGGCAAATATTCACCCCTGTCCGGGGTTTTAAAGGTGACCGGTTCTTGATGTTCAAGCAGATGCTAATGTAGCCTTTTTGCTCTATCGGTATTTTGATAATGTTTCCTTCTATACCCTTCCATTTTCCAAAAAGGCCGTGTGTTGAATATATGTCTGCAGATGGGGTTTCGGGTTTTGTCTGCAGGTATGGTAAACGTTAGCGAGTTCCCCGCTGCCCACTCTTGTTTACTATGGTTTCCCTTGGTAGCGGTCGGGTTGATAATCGAATGGGGGAATTTCCCTATACACGAAACGATCGACCTTCGTATAGGTTGCGGATGGCAATTCCCGTTTCCGGTCTAGTCTTTGCACTTCGCACACCTAGCGGTTGGGAGCGCGAGTACCGTCAGGAACTAGGTCAGAGTTACACCGCAGAAAGCCTACGCAACTTTTTAAGTAGATAATGTTGTGAAGGGAAACGCGTTTGTTTGTTTGTCGAATCGGTGAACCCAGTGGAGTCCCAGTGGTGGCTTTCTCCGGCTTTAGTATGGCGATTAGTAGATACTTCAGAAATGAAGTCTAAATGAATTTTATCGCTTTTAATCGTACCAATTGTAAATGATTTGTGAAGAGACTTGATACATGGTGCGAGAACGCGTACGACGCTAGAACGTTACGAATGTTTGAGGTTGGTGGTTGTGGTGCTCTAGAATTGGACACCTTTTCCCATCCGATTGCCAGTCCTTAGCAGCAGGGAGGTGGAAAACCAGTTCCGCTAACGCTAACAAGTTCCAGTTTCCAATTAACCCTTCAGGCGAACATTGACAGTCTGTGTGTGTGTGTGAGGAGATTATGTAAATCGCCACCTGACGCACACCCGATTCGGTAGGGGATTGCAACGGGCGTTAAAGCAACGAACTCGAACTTTGTTTTCAAACCTCCCTTCTTTATATTGATGATCTATTTAGGTAAACGATCCAAGTTTTTATTTATCACGCATCACTTGCATATAGGGGAAAGCACTCTAAAGGTAGCACTTTCGTGTGAATCGCGTTTTACCTATCGAAACATGATATGAATAAATCAAGCAAAAGTAAGGCAATATCTTTGCATGACACTGCATCGTTTTTTTTTTTTTGTTGTTTTAACTGACAGGTACGCTTGTTGTCGCCTTAAGTTGATCGTGTTACGCGTGGGAGCTAGTGGGCTATAAAACATGTATTTAGTTTTTGCCAAGTTAGTGGAGACTGTTGAAGAAGAAAAAAGGTACAAGCCACTAGACATTACTATTAAAGAGGTCATAACATTCTCACGTATCAAATACGGTCATTGATCAGCATGAAGCTGAGGGAGTGACTTTGAAGTATCTTTTGGAGTGGTTTATTTATCCAACTTAAAGGTATTACAATATACAAGTTGATGTCGTTAATCAAGTAATGTGAGGCCAAGTCCTTTTGAGGTTGAAGAGCTAAAAACGCAGAGCTTGGAATGTAAATTAACTATAATATAAGATACAAGAACAAATCAAACAAACATTTTGAGCGCCTTCTTCTGATTCGTCTTCTATTTTTATTCTTTTTGGTAGCATTCATCAACTTCTTGGACTTCTTCTGTTACTATTACTATTACTTCACCTACTACTGTCAGTACCACAACTACTACTTCTACTTACACGTCTTCGGATTCGTTATATTTATAATATTATAATTTTGAGCTATATCTCAAGATAATCTTGGCTCAAAATGTCTCATTTTTCATGACGGTTTAGTTTGCCCATGACTGGATAATCATCACTCATGTCTACTAAGTAACACAGTTTCGAATTTGATATAGATCCTGCCGAGTGAAAGAGTGATTCCACTTACGCCTAGCCGATAGCTTGCTAATGCAAATTTATAAGTTGTTATTCTTGCAAAAACTAGAAATAATCCATTTAGGTTTACCAAATTCTACAGAGTTTTCGATTAAACACACACACGCACACATAACCACTGCAATGCCTACCAAAATGGCAATCAAAATTCCTGTGAGACGAAACTAATAAACAAACGAAAAAAATGGCAAACATGCACGGTCTGTCACGCAATTGTGCATCGTGTACCCGTCAAGATCAATGTCAACTCCGCTGTTCCTGTGGCCCCGCAGGTCTACTTCGTCAAACCCGCGCAATGCTTATGCTAACTGACCACCCACAACAAAAGCAGCAGCAGCAGGGCGCCCACAAGTGGCACAGGATCGTACCGCTTTTCCACTGCATTGCGGAAGTCGGCGTCTGATCGCCCCGAACCAACAAACACTGGGGACTAATTTCGATTGATTAATCTGCAGGCCGAGGCAGAAGGAGTCGAGTGAAGTGGTAAAGGTTATATACGCCTGGCTGGGTAATTAGCCGATTCCGGATGAAGGTGCGTTCGTTCGCCGTGCGGATCGCGTGGGATTTAATGGATACGTCCAATTGGGAGCAAATAATCGGAGGAATGGGAAGTAAAATCACGCCACCACCATCACGAGCTGTTGCGGTGGAAACATCTGTCAAGCTGGTGTTTAGTATACCGCAAAAAAAAACATCGACACGCAGTTGTATTCAGTTTATTTGGGATATGGACTTCGGTACGCTCAAAATTAATTTGATACAAGAAATGAAGTTGACAAACACGCTTTTAATTATACCGAACACGCTTCGAACTCGTCACGCACAATCCTGGTCATTCGGCACGTCAAAGATCAATTAATGTTTCTTTTCCGCTGCTGTGCTTTAAATCACTTACGGATTTACTACCTGTAAGCCATCTCCCTTACCGAGAACCCACAACGGAATCATAGCGATGTCCTTTGCAGGATGAAAAAAGCTGCAGAAATATTTTATCACACAAAGGGCGGAACCTAGCATAAATTATCCCACTTCCTGTCCGGAGCCCCAGCCTGGCGTGCCTTGTCAACCTTGACGGTTGCATTGTTTTCCCAACGCGACATTGAACCTTTGCCGTAGCCGCTCTGCATCCTGAGCCACCTGAAAGGACCAAGGACGACCGAGAGCTCCATGTTTGTCCAGTTGTGCTGCAAAGAAAACATTTCTTATTTACATAAATAAACACCTGGGAACTCGGAATGGTGCCGAGTTGTCCCTTGAGACGTATGTGTGAATTGTGCTTGTGTGGTATACGGCATCGTAACTAAGGGCCCTCTCGTTGCTCATTGTACCATTGCAGCAAGAAAATGGCATTTGTTTCGGTCGCTTCGGCACGCGTTCCTTTGTACAAACCAGCTCCCAACAGGGTGTCCTTCGAAGGGTAGTGTAGAATACTGTAGGCCATTGTTGACCTCACATGAGCCTCCCGACATGAGGCAACGCGAAACATAATCAACGAAACGGAAGGTTTGGTGCAGAAAACTCGTCTCCAATTGTTTTTCTCCTTTTATAGTGTCCTCCAGCATTGGCGAAGTCAACCCAACGCCACATTGCGCTCGCTGTTAATTGACCAATAAAAGAGATGTCGATAGTAACGCTCAGTCGGCTCCGTTCGACCGAGATTGCAATCTGTGGGCGCTTAAGCGGCAACTTCTTTTCGCACAAACTATGTAACACATTTCAGTTGATAAGCAAACAAAAAACCGGGCGCAGAAATTAGGAGGCCACCAGCTCCTGAGGGCATCGCTTTGGAGTGATTGCGCCACGATTGGGCCTTGTGTGGGAATGGTAGAATTTCAACCCGTTTCACGCCCGTAATTGCTTTTGGCCTGTTTTGGGGGGAGCTTGCAGAAACTGTGTGTTGGAAAACCTTTCGGACGACTTTCGCAGAATTTCCTTATCGAGAAGATTGGTCTCTTATGAACGAAGGAATTGAATGCGTTTGTATGTTATGCAAGACACCTAAGCATGAGAATTATATGGTTTATCTGTTATGCAGTTTCTTGAAATTGCTTAAAACTAAAACCTCACTTATCATCTCCTATTCCCCAATGTTTGTTTACATCGTGCCGATCCCATACATCAAGCATCTTCATTAAATTCATAGTAACCTTTGACTATTTTTGGCATGATCGTCGTCTCTTAGCAACCTTTTCAAATGTGTACTAGTAAAAAAAACTCCCCCAAATAAACGTCAACATTCACCGTTGAAACCCACACCAACCCATACCGTTGCCTATATTCGGACCGGCTACAGATACCCATTATTCGCAACATGCCCTCACCGTACAAGGAAAGAATATCGAATAAATAGGAATAGCTCAAGAATAACCTCGAAAAGAGATCAAAAGAGCAGCGAAACAAATGCGACTTTGCCCGCAACGTCGTCGACGGGTGTTTTGTGTGAACGAAAAGGTGCGGACGTATCACAGATTGCACGGGTGATACTCGATAGGTGCGGGCTAGAGCGCGCGCGAGAGAGAGAGGCTGACAGAACTGGCCTGGCTGGTTGGAGCGCCATTTATGGAGCCATCAGAAGGGCAAAAGCCGGCAAGCCGTATGATCTGGCCCGTGTGTGTCTGCATGCAAACGGTGACCATCGTCTGCGTGGACCTGTCCATCGGCAACGCGCCGCTCTGAGTTCATTCGATCGGTTCGGACCTACAGCGCTGCTTTAACCGCACGCGAGGTGACATAATCAATAGCTCGGTAGCAGCGGCCGCAGCAGTAACAAAAACATGCACAGAAAATGTCCCCCGAGACATGTTATGCTCGGTGCAATAATTTATTCTCCAAAGCCAGTGCCAAGGTGCCCATACGGGCTGCTTACCTTCTTTTTCTTCGGCTGGAAGATGGAAGAGTCTGTGACGATGAAAGATGGGACACGATCGATTGTCAGTAGTACGCACATGCGCGTGCGCTTGTCAGATTGGATCGACTTTTTGCACGACATCACACACGGAGCAAAGAAAAAGTGTGAGAAGCCTCGATGGACGTGACGCCACGAAAGGGCATCTTCATAGCGCGACGACAAGGTTGACCTATTTATCCGATCCGACTCCCTTTTTGCCGCGAACACACGCAACCGCATTCAATCGTTACAATCGAGTGCATTCATAAACCGGCGTGTGTGATTAAATTAAAAACATGTGAAATCGCATCGTTCGAGATGCACGAAATGGAATGTCAGGAATTCGAGGCAACTCCAGACGATAAAGAATGAGATGTAATCAATTTGAAGCTGATATTGGAGCTACAAATTTGTACTTGCCGTTTTACAAATCGCCAAGAACTCTCATTTATGAGCTCGCCAACTTCAACACGAAACATAAATATAACTCACCGACGTGCTTACACTCCAGTTTTCACCATGCTACAAATAACTGCGGGAAATCGTCGTCTCGTGCTTACACTTCGTGCAGCTGCACAAGTATACACTCTAATCATTGCACTTGTTTACGGCACCAAACCATTGCATGTAGCTCGTGTGCAGTGGGGTAAGATTGCATGCCGGAGCTTTCTTTTTCTGAAACATCCTTGAACCATGTGCAAGGAAAACGGTAGACTTGAGGTGTGTTCTCCTTGCTGCATTGGGAAGGTTTTCCGCACTAGTTTCCTGCGGGTAAAGGAAGCAATAAACCTTGCCCGTTTTCCGTCGTGTGTTTCCCATAATTATAACTTCATCCATTTTAACCATGGTCGTGAATTGTGGCTGATTACATTTGTGCCTCATATGCCTAGCTCGCCAGAATTAACGTCATCTTCAAACTGCAATTACTAAACGGCACCATGTTTTTTTTTTGCTGGAATATCTGTCAAACTTACCTCGGAGAGAAATTCTACTTGTACTAATAGCAGCTCTGTTCTACTAATCGTAGCAGGCTTTGACAGCTTTTACACACTATCTGTCAAATGGCATCATGAAACAATAACAAAGTTTTAAAATATTTCGTTTTCAGGTTTTTGTGAAATTTCGGTCCAGAATTATAGCAGTTTTGTTTTTGGTTAAACGTAGGAAGGTTGATTTCGGTGACAAAGCTTAAAAAGATTGCGTTTAGTTGGTGTTTGTGAAGGACGCGGTGTGCCGTGTATATTCCAAGCAAGATGGTAATAGACTGTGACAAGATTACAGCTCCCCTTATAGAAACCTCCTGTTTCCCAATTGTTGCTTCTCTAATGCGTAATGCTTCCGGGCACTTCCGCAGGTTGTGCTAGCCAGTACGAAAACGAAACATCTGTCATCGACCACAACCACCACCTACCGGCAAAAGAGCACTACCATCAAGAAGCGGTACCGTGATACGTATCGCGTGATGGGTGGGTTTGAGCAGCGTCCCTGGACACCGACGAAGCGGCGCGGACCGATCGCGGCAGAACACCGTGGCCCAGGGCCACAATATCTTCTACCACAACTGCTCGGTGAGTCACGGGCGGACCAGTGGGTTGCGTGGGCTGTATCGGGTCGATCGTACGCAGCCGGTTAATAGTTGTTGGACCCGGGTGTATTGAAGTCTACGCCGGCAGGAAACATATATTGCTCTCTTCCATCGTAATGTCAGCCTCTTGGTGCACATCGGTGTACTGTCAAATCGAATTAAGATCAATCCGTGTTTCATCCGTGTGCTGGTCGCTGGTCGACTCTCCAGGTCGGAGGAAACGTGAAGGCCATGCTCTTGACTCAACCCGAAGCCGACGGGTGGGCGTTGAACTGAGTGCCAGCCAAGCCAGCCAGCTAGAGAGCAACGAAAAAGAGTAAACAAGTGCGCAATAATACCCCGCCGAGGTGGACGGACGCGTGCGCCGCAATCTCAATCACAACAAAAAAGTTCCACATTACCTTATAAGGTGATGAGCGACGAACAACGAAACGAAAATATCGCGACGTCACACTCACGCAATGACCCATCCGGATTCGGTGGCATCAGAGCAGGCATCCATACTTCCTGCCTGTATGGTCATTTGGCAATAAATATTTATTTTTGCTGCCATATTTATACAAAAAAACGCCGTACAAAAACAACGCCACCGTCATGCGGTTTTTCTGTGTGAAAACGTGTCTAAGATTTAATGAGAAGAGTAAAACTAGGCGTGACGATTGACGACCGGTACACGCCCACGATCGGCCGCAGTGGTGTTGATGGCACAAAGTAATCGCTAGAGTAACATCAGAACATGATAGAAAAGGCAAAAACAGCTCGGAAGCAATCCATGAGAGAGAGATTAGCCGGATGAATGACGAAGAGAACTCTGTTTTAGGACATGTTCTTACCAAACATCTTCTCGTTTTAGGTACGAAAGTGGTAGATTCGAAACGGCAAGCCGCACCCGCCTACAGCTTCGGCCAGCGACACAAACCACGCACGGAATCGTTCAGTCCGGGACCGCTGTACAACATTACCGGGCTCGGTTGCAAGGGAAAGGATGCACCGCCGGCCTACTGTTTGCAGAGTCGTCCGAAGGAGATCCCCAAATATCTGACCCCAGCGCCGGGTGAATACAATATCGAAAAGGCGGACAAAATGTTGGTTAAATCAGCGCCGAAGTACACGTTCGGTGTGAAAAAGCCACCGAACCCGACCAGCCAAACACCAGGTATCCGTTCGTACTAAGGAAACGGGGAACTTGTTGAATGTTTCCTCTGTTGCTTCCGGCGAGAGTCCAAACAGGGAGTGGGATTAGCTTCCCCCGTGTTCATGTCACACTTTTACACAGGAATTCAGGCCATACAGCACCTTCATACTGGGGACTCATTGGATACAGGCAACACAAACGGGGAACACACTGATCATTCATTCATTCTTTACGTTAGTGCATCCCCTGCAGAAGCATCCTCAATGTGTCATAGCTTCACATTAAACACTCACACAATCATATACCAGATTCATCGCCATCATCATCACCACCATCATCATTCGCCACAGGATCCTTTGCCACACAACTAAGCCTTTAGTAACTGAGAACTAGATAAACACAGTGCAAAGGACAGATGAATACGATTGGTTTGTGTCAGCTTTTTCTCAATACCGTAGAGTGTAGCTAGCTACCTTGTCCACCGAAGAAGAACAAATTTTGAGTAGTTTGAGTATGAATTTGCACCTTTCGGTTGAAGATTGGAGTGAAGGTTTGTGCACCTGTTTCGGTAGATTTAGACTGTAGTGTGGTCTGTGTAGTTGGAATTAATATTTTTAAGTCCCCAAAACTAACCTTTCATCCCATCATACCTTCACCGTGGAAGAAGAATAATGTTGTTGTAGGTCGCTTGCAAAAAAAGAACACCTAACCTATGAAACTTTCTCATTTGATGTGAGAATGCGAAGAACAAACCCGACAAACACCGTGCCATATCTTTTAGCTCCCGGAGACTATAAGCCGGAACGTGTAGCGTACGATAGTACCCCGAAGTTTTCGTTTGGCATCAAAACTGAGAACAAAATCCGCAACGAAACACCAGGTAAGATGGTTGGAAAAGACAAAGCTATGTAACAAGCTATGCGTTATTTATTATTTCTTGCTCTCTGGTTCGTCTTCTAGCACCTGGTACTTATTCACCGGAGAAAGTATTGAAAGACAAATCACCGAAGTACAGCTTTGGGTTGAAAGTGATACCGGAAAAGATTGAAGAGACGCCTGGTAAGTTGTTGACTGAATAAACCGATGTGTCATATGTCTTATTGTGTTGTACTGTGTCTTTTAGCACCCGGAGCATATCAACCAGAAAAGGCACTAGCGCTGGATAAGAAGCCTGCGTACAGTTTTGGATTAAAGACGATCGTAGAGAAGCCTAACAATACGCCTGCTCCTGGAGCATACGAGCCTGAGAAGGTGAAGATAAACAACACGCCATCGTACAGTTTTGGCATCCGGCCCGCAATCGAGAAGCCCAATTCCAATCCTGGTATGTGTGAAGTATAGGGGATCAACAAGAGATCATAGAGCACTAGAGTAATCTGAATATCGCTTAACAAATTGTTTCGTTTTGTTTCGTTTCCGTTTTCCCATTCTCTCATGGCTGCTTCATTTTGCTGAACC
>KZ062773.1:14071-49275 GCA_002091835.1 Anopheles maculatus
AAGTCTTCCCCAGCTTATTCGTTCGGTGTTAGGACAAACGTAGAGAAGCCTAGTATTATTCCCGGACCGGGTGCATACGATGCGGATAAAGTGATCGACAAGTCTTCCCCAGCATTTACTTTAGGTGTTAAGTCGCACATCGATAAACCCAATATTATTCCTGGACCGGGTGCGTACGACGCGGATAAGGTCGTAGATAAGTGCTGTCCAGCGTACTCGTTCGGTATTAAGACAAATGTAGAAAAGCCTAGTATCATACCGGGTCCTGGGGCGTACGACACTGACAAGGCGCTGGATTCAAATACGCCGGCCTATACGTTCGGTGTGAAGCCCCAGACAACGAAGGTGAATCCTACACCGGCTCCAGGTACATACTCACCGGAGAAGTATGTTATTCACCATCCGGCCTACACGTTCGGGGTGAAGCCACACATCGATAAGATCGATATTATCCCAGCTCCTGGAGCTTACAATCCGGAAGCAGTCAAGCTGGACAACAGCCCGGCGTATACATTCGGCGTGAAATCAGTGATTGATAAGGTTGATATGACACCGGCACCGGGCACGTACTCGGTGGAGAAAGTGAAGCTTGACCATTCCCCGGCGTATCCGTTTGGAATTAAGGTGAACCGAGAGAAGCCGAATGATGTACCAGGTAGGGTTTTTAGGGTGTAGTCTTTTTAGGGCTGTTATAGTGTAGTTAGAATATTTTCATTAATTCAAGTAACTTAGGTCGTAGAGTTTCATGCTGTAGGAGAACAATGTACTTACCAGAATGAGCACAAAAAGAGTTGGAACGTTTCTAGCCATATTTTAACGAGCCTTGTTTGATACATTTACAGCTCCTGGAGCCTATAACCCCGACAAAGTGAAGCTGGACCACTCACCAGCCTACAGTTTTGGTATTAAGCATAAAGGTGAAACACTAAGAGATACACCGGGTAAGAAGTTGGACATCCTTTCGGTTCGGTCTTCATCACTTACAATTTCTCTTATCCTTACATTTCTTCTCAGCACCATCGGCCTATCAACCGGAAAAGTGTAAGAACGACTGTTCCCCAGCGTTCAGCTTCGGCGTGAAGGTAAATCACGAAACGATCACTCACGACGGTCCAGGTAATGCTTTTTTTGCCGCTTATTCCACATCCGTTGCGTTATTGTATGCGCATGCGAGTTGTCTCGTTGTTACTTGGTGTCTGCATGAACGTTATCGAATACTCGTATCTGTGGGGTCGGCCTATACCGGCTGCGGTCGAAGTGTAGGTGGACACCACAATTCCGTGGCGACATACTCACTCTGGTTCGCCTACTGCGCCTAGACATGTAGCCTCCCTTCTTCTTTCGCTTCGTCGTACGGCGAACTTTTTACATCCCGCTAGCGATTCCGGTAACGAAGTGCAAAATGGTTAAGCTTTTACGAGTGTGTGGCGTACGCACAAATCTTCGCACTCCGGTCCAAAAACGGCTCATCCTGGGGTGAAATCGAGCGTTCGCGCATCGAGATGAGGTGAAACGATTTTCTAGCCATTTTGGGCAATTTCGGTCGATACGAGAGTCCGTTACATCGCGGTTGGTCGGTAGCGAAATGGTTCGCTGGCTTGAAAGGAGAGTCGAATTAGAAGCATGATGTCACGGTCCATGCCGTTCGGTGCATCTAAAGCGGCGCACGCCTCTGCACCAGACAGGTTCATCATCCCGCAGCGTGGGATTCTCGTGAAGGTTTCATCCGTTTCCTTTAATTTGAGACGATGTAGCAAGTATCGTATCGATGGAGCTAAGGTGTGTGTGTGTGTATCAGCTGGAAGATCCATGTCGCCGAGAGTGGAACTTTCTACAAATGGATAAACAATAAATCATTCTTATTGAACAAGTACGTACCCGCCCAGTTGACCCACTTACCCACCGGATGGATGAAGTTCCGCTTGGTTATTTTGTAAATGATGTGATACTATCACGTCGCATTGCACGGTTCTATTGAGCAAGCCCTTTTCTTTTTTCATTTCATACAAGACATTTTGCTTTTTGTTTATTTGTAGTGTAAAAAAAACTGGATCGACATCTATCCAATAAGATTTCCATCGGTTTTTTCCCTTACGCTGCATCCCTGAACGCATTTGCCGCGGTTACACGGTCTGCAGCTCCGTTCTCCCAGCAATTTTCCCCGTCACGACACTGACCGGTTCAGTCACAAACGTTGTTAAACATCCTTTCACTATTCATTATTTAGCAATTAGATTAGCTTTTGTTGTTGTTTCTTCCATTGTTTTTTACGATATACGGTTAATCCCCACTGCAAATATGGTTTGTCGGGTTTTCGCTTATCATGTTCGCTCCTAATATGACGGTTTTTGTTTGCTTGTGTTGTTTCCGGGTCTGGGCGAATGCGTTCCTGTACGCAATACTCGCAAAAAGGAAGAGCACAAAACAAACGAACTAACGGCTAGTTTGCTGATTTAGCTTGTTTTGTTTTTCACGTAAATTGATGTTTGTTATTGTATTCTGCTTGTTTTGCTTTACCGCGTATGCGCTGACATTTTGATATCTATGCTTACTGTAGTTACTAGTGTTATACCACCAACTCTGTCCTTTTTTCGCTGCGTCTGCCTGTTGTATTATTATTACGTTCGTAATCGATATTGCTATCATGCTTACTACATCCCCTGCTAAACGGGTGGTTGTTTTCCTTTTTGATTTCAAATCCATCATCAAACACCACCGTCTGTATTCACCGTGGAGGACGTACATTCGTGTCCACTACTACTGGTCGACATTTCAGATTTGACTTGTGTTGTGCATTAAAGTTTTGCTGAACACCACATTCCAACAAAACAAGAAACAAAAAAAAACGAATGGCATTCCCACGTTCCACGCTGCAGTATCTGTATCGTATCGTACCGTTGTTTGATTTCGATATTAACGATTTGCTTAGTAGTGTAAAGGTAAATAGTAGTAGTAGTTCATAGTTATAGTATTCGGTTGAAGCGGAGCTCGGATCTGCTCTTCCAGCCAGCTACGCTATCGCTATCGCATCATCTACTAGTGTTGAGTTTCATCGGTAAATTGGTATCAACATCATATCGAGGGGGGCAAACGAATCCACGAAGCATACGGACACACATTTTATGAAACGAGTGTGATTAAATAGTACAGAGGCAAATAAGTCTATCTAGGGTAGTACACACTACAGGTCCACCGAATTATCAACCGTTTGCTTGCTACGATAATGAGGAAGATACAATTCACTAACGGTTGAGGTTGAGATATGCAGGGTTTCAACTAATATAAGAGAACATTTCAACCATTATTGGGAAACGCTTCAGGAGAAATTTGCAATCACATAGGAGAATATGCTAAAAATGAAACTTTCCTCATACTGGATGAAATATTCTCTTATGCGCATCGAAAGCCTGCCAAAGCACAGTGGACAGCAGCCTTAATACATTGACTAAAATAAAAGCAATAAAACTGATTCCAGTATTACAATGCAACGTATATACACAAAAAAAAGCAAAAGAAGGACACAATATTCATATCCTCCAGTATGAGATGAAATTGAGAACCAACCAAAGCAAACGCACTGAACCAGCGGAGAGAGAAAAACAGGGAACCGGGGTAAATATAATCTTAAATATCACTTAAATACTTTCCTACAATGTTCCCATCATGCAGCAGCTGCGTTGGCTCCCGTTTTTCGTTAGTTCAATAATCTAGCTTAGCAGTGTGTGAGACAGACAGCACGTTTGATTTCGCTTATCCATCTTACGCATTCCTTACGGTACGTCGTTCACACGTGTTAGGTATGTATAAGAGAACTGGTATATTACGATAAAGGGGGTTTTTGTGTTCTTTTGTGTATGTTTGTTTGTTTGTTTGTTAATATGCCTGCATAATCTAATACCACAACGTAATTTTGGAATACTCGCACTTGTGATGTTCTGCGTTGCTTCTTTTCTCCAACCAATCACTTCGTTATCACTCGCGAAATTCCGACCAAATGCAATCCATCGGCGTAATTCGACGCGGGCAGATCTGTGTGTGTGTGTGTATTTTATAGATAGGTATATCATAGACTTTACGATATAGCGATAGTTATGTATGAAGGATGCAGCAGCCAGTGTGTTGTGCTGCATAGGAAGCAAGTATTCGCATTCGCATTTATTGTATTATTCGCCATCTTACCTAGCTCTTAGCTCGTCTTCTTCACTCAGTCAGTTTTAATGCTTCCAATCAACGTTCGCAGAAGAGTTTTTGTCGCCTACGGAAAGAAGTGCCACACGATTCCTTCACCCGTACACACATACACACACACGGAACCCAAACGTATACTAGAACATATAAATCTGGCACTCTCTCGCTCTCGTGTTCACACTCAATTCCTCTGTCACCGCGAAACATTCCCCATTTAACGCATCATTATCGTGTAAAAAAAAAACGTTTGCGTTAAACTGGCGATAGTAAGATAAAATAAACTTTACCGTGTTCTGATACGAAATTACCTCGTCTAGAGATTGTGTTTTTTTTTTACAAAAAGATACTCAAATATTCGCAATGAAAACAAAAAAAAAACGAAAGAAGAGATTAACGCATCGCCACACTATAGTAATCGATTCAGACATTTTCGAGCTGGGATACCTTATCAAACTTAGCTTAAAAAACTTAGACGCAGCCGCCGAGTGAAAGGTAAAATGCCACTCGAACAAATCAGGATGCGGGCGGTACGGGCTTAGTCGGTGAGTCCCTGGGCGACGGCAGCGAGCTGATCCTTCAGTATTCGGAATCCGGGACGATCTTCGGGACTGTGGGACCAGCACTTTTTCATGACCTTAAATTGACGAGAGAGTATGGCGCAATTAAAACGATTGTATATAGCGACAATGGCGGAGATACTTACATCGTAAATTTCCTTTGCGCACGCTTTGGGCTTCTCCAGTATGATGCCGCGCTGGACACGTTCGACGACTTCGGTATTTTTTAGGCGACCGTACGGCATCTTGCCACACGTGAACACTTCCCACATCAGCACACCTGCGGAGGAGATCAGAAAAATGGGCTGGTAAGAACTTGCTCCTACAAAAGTCCGTCCGATATTCCGAAACTTACCGTATGCCCAAACATCACTCTTGGAGGAGAATCGCGTGTAGTTTAGCACCTCCGGTGGGGCCCATTTGATGGGGAACTTGGTACCACCGGAGCTGGTGTACTGATCGTCCAGCACATACCGCGCCAGCCCAAAGTCTGCCACCTTGACGGTGTTTTCCGAACCGACCAAACAGTTGCGCGCGGCCAAATCACGATGGATGTAGTTGTGACGCTCGAGATAGGACATGCCCTTGCAAACCTGCGATGGAGATAGCGGATAGTTAGCGAAAAGTTGTTGGTTAAGGATTGCCAAGTGCGCTGTATCTTACCTGTATACACATATCCAGCAAAAGTCCCATGTTGCCGATCAACGATTGCTCGTGCCTTCGTAGGTAATTTAGCAGAGATCCGTGCTTCATGTATTCGGTGATAATGTAGATGGGTCGATGCTTTGAGCAAACACCGTACAACTGCACCAGATTGGGATGTTGAAGTTTACTGTGGAAGATGTGCAATTAAAGCTTATTAGATAAATGCTACAGTTTACAGTCGAAGATTACGTACGTCATAACTTTAGCTTCCTCAATGAAATCATCCTCGGACATGGTGCCAACCTTCATCATCTTTACTGCCGTATCGATGGATCCGCGCCACTTGGCACGCCGTACCACACCGAACTGGCCCGAACCGAGCTCCTCCAGGATCATCAATTCCGAGGGATGAATTTCCCATTTGTCTGTATGATTTAACGGAGATATTATTACTATTATTAAGAATACTTCCCGCAGCAAATATGAGCAGCTTACCATGAGATAAACCAGCCGTCGGTGGCACTGGACGATCGCACGGTGACGTCTTAAGGCGACAGGCAAGCCCACCGGAGTTATGGCGATGGTAGTTTATCAGATCCGGAATCGTTTCACAGCAGTGCTTTTCGGACAGGTAAAACTCACTGCGAGCATTCTGTTTGATATGGTAATGCTTCACGTGCGATTGTGGTCTGTTTCATTTTGGAAAGAAAGAAAAAATCATAAATTATTATCCTAATTCTTATTCTTTGATTAGTTAGACATTCATTTACTTACACTTTGGTATGTAGCGATAGTGTGTAGAGACCCTTGGTGGACGATTTGCGCACCACAAAACAACCTTCCTTGTCGTTTTGCTTGAGGAGTGATTCGGCACGCTGCCGGGACATGTCGCCCACGTACCAGTCGTACTTTTGCAGTCCGAGCAGCTCCTTCTCCTTGACGTAGTTGCTCGGAATGTATCCGATCGTGCCATGCTGATCCTTTACCTTCCACCAGTGCTCCTGTGAATCGTCGATCACCTCATATTCGGCATTCTAAGGTGACAACATACAAAGAAAGAGAATTAGAATTGCAACTCGTTGTTAAAAATGAAGCTGCATACCCTAAAGCTTACCTTTTCGAGGGAAAGGTCACCACTTTCGATTGCCTTGAAGGGGTAGAGCGCAACGACGATCTTCACCCGTGGCGATACATCCTGTTGAATGAGAGAGAGATGTAGATATCAGTTTAAAAAAAATAGGAACTTCATAAGCCTTTGCCAGCAGCATATATTAATTGCACTAAGTAGAGTATCCGGTTGCGTTAAAAGTCAAGCGATGCGAATTATTTTAAATCAACCCACGGGAGTGTTGATGGAACGAAGGAAAAAAAAAACACAAACGATCGTCTTAAAGTGCAGTCTCACAACTTCACCACAGGAAATTGCAAATAACGAACGATTAATTAGGAGGCAGGAGTATGGCTTTTTTGTGTGCGCAAGTTTTACAATCTTCTTCTCTGCATCTCTGTGCAAAAAACTGCATCTACAAGACGCACCCCGAAAAAGATGAAATTAAAGAAATGAAGGGCATTAGTCGACGGTATAATGCACCGTCAGACACGCGTGACGCGCGATGGTCGGATCATGGTGGTGATGATGATGACAGCCGCGCCTCGCTGGATCTGGACATCTTTTGCGATCAGACCCCATTCCGAGCCTGGGCCGAGAGCCGGCGTGAGAATCTTCTCAGCAAACCGGTGGTCCTCGCTTTCAACCGTGCGCAGACAATCGATTTGAATGAATATTTTATATTTCGGTAATCTCTAACGCCTCCGCCTACTTTCGTTGACTGAGTGGTGATCGTGGTGATAAACCCAAAAATCATTACAACAATATTATTAACGATGAGAAACTTTTGTTTTCCGTTTTTTTTTTTAATGCGAATAGGAGGGTGTGTCAATGTCTACATTTCTGGACCATCCTCACCCAGTTGGAGGACACTGAATTCCGAATGTATTCAAACGCTGCTTTAGTTTAATTCTATATCACCGGCCTGGATCGCGTGAATCGCGCATGAAATTGACACCGGAAACGACCGGCTGACTTACCTTTGCCTTTGGATCGCGTGAATCGCGCATGAAATTGACACCGGAAACGACCGGCTGACTTACCTTTGCCTTTGTGTTCGGTGTTCCAGGCGTTACTGTTGGACCACCGGGCATATTTAAATCCCCTCCGCCGTTCACGTGCAAACCAACACCGTTGAGGGACGCCGTTTTAAAGGAATTTACAGTCGGAGACTGGCGCGATGATAATGGAATGAGAAGAGCAAGAAAACAAAGCATATGTTAAAATAGAAAATAAGAATTTTGGAAGCTTCTGCGTGTGGAGAACAACCCCTGATTAAAAAACTTCGGAAGCAGGCACCACCATGTTCCCATTGGAATCAAACACACAACCCATTCTTTTGTCACTGGTTGGACTATACAAGCCTATCATCTTCATAGACACATTCGTGCAAGTCACTCTCCTAGAGTTGATGTCCTCTTCTTGTCCTCGCGCCAGAGGAAGAGTTCACAATTTCTTCGACCAGAGAGTTCATAATTGTCTCGAAGATGGTACAGAAATTTGGGTACACGTTTACGGTTTCTCTTTTTCTGCCTTTCAATGTCCATAATCGTTGCTAATGGACGCAACGGTCCGCGCATCTGTGCGCTGGTTGTGGTTCAATTCCGAACCCATTTCGTCCAAAATACCCAAACAGCTTAATTGAAATGGAAGCTAATCGATCATGCAACCGTAACCGAAAAAAATGTATCATAAAAAATATGCTTCGAGAGATAAAATTGGTAGCTTTTAATTCGATTTCGAAGGAAAAAATGTTTCCCCACCGATTGGCACAGACTATTAAACAGACACTTGAAAACACATAACTGATATAATTTTGAATAATAACATTCATCCCCGTCCCACCCGAAGGACGATATCATTAGAATAAAGGGGAATAATTGAACGTTTTACGACTATGGCATTCGGGTTCTCATTCCAAAGCGATGCTTCACGAGGTAGGTAGGAAATTCAATCCCATAACAAAACCGTACCACCGAATTAGCGCTTGCCATTAAACGTCCCAACGTCCAGAAGGAAAAGGAACAGCAATCGCACCCCAAACTAAAACATAATTTCAAGCGAGTGGTACGGGTTGCATCGATGCGTGCGATAAAACCATAAGTCATTCTACCAAATTTCCAAAACCGATTCCCAAAAACTTCCCTCGCTCGAAAGCGTCGCGACAAAATGACGGTAAGCGACCGGCCAAAAACCGCATTAAAAAAACACTAATAAAATCGTGAGAAAAAAACATCTCTCCCCCGGTTTTTGCTCTACGTTTTGCTCGATTGCGGCAAGCACGCTACACGATGTGTCTCCTTCTTCTGTGCAAAGGAAGAAAGAACGAAAAGACGCTCGCATTTAACGAATTTAATAACACAACCCAAAACTTCATTCGTTCTTCTGCCCGTCTGTGTGTTTTTAGTTGAGCGAGTTTTGGAGCGTTGCTGTTCTTGTTGATTTTTATTGTCTGACCGTGGGGTTTGTTTTGTTTAATTCCCGAAGCAGGAAAAGGGAACATATCGTTGCAGGCTCATACAAATCGGTAACCGTTTTGATGACTCGAGATGTTGATGCTCGCTTATGTTGCCAGCCAACAACTCGGACTCGGTAATTCGGGGTGACCACTCCTACCGCAATGTCCGGCTCGGGAAATTAGGCGCGAGATGCGTGGAAAATCAATCCCTCGCAAGGCACATTTTTGTAGTAGCGGGACGGTGCGAAGATCGAGCGAAGTGAAGAGATAACGATCGGGCACACAATCATGGTACGGTATTGCCAAACTCGGTTGTCAAGATTTTGGTGAGAGAATGTTCCGTTCGAGAATTGGAATAAGCATGAATATTCGCTATGTTACGGATACGGTGATGTAGAACTGATCACGTTCACGAGAACCATCGTCCTTCCGGTGCCTTATTACACCAATTCCTGCTTTTAAAGATGGGAAGAAGATGACCAAACCAAACTCCGATCTACCGTTTTGTATGATCCTCTCTAATGATCCCCTTTGTTTCGTTCCGAGCGAAGTTTAGCTTTGGATGTTACGGATAAGTATCCCCATGAGATGCCCCGAGGTTCTGTTTTCTGTTCCTGTGTACCTGTGGCTGTGCGACGAAGGTGGGCGTTATGTTGCCTAAGCTGCTCGAGCTGCTGTTAAGATGATGGGATGACTGTTGTGATGTTTGCTGCTGCAGTTGGGGCGGTTGTTGCTGCTGTTGCTGGAGGGCCGCCTGTAGGGCGGCCTGCTGCTGTTGCTGCTGAAGGTGCACTTGCTGCTGGGCTGGATGCTGCAGCGAAGGCGAATGGGACTGGGAATGCGGCTGCGGTTGTTGGGAGTGTTGTTGGGTGGACTGTGGTACG
Source organism: Anopheles maculatus (assembly GCA_002091835.1). Classification (NCBI taxonomy): domain Eukaryota; kingdom Metazoa; phylum Arthropoda; class Insecta; order Diptera; family Culicidae; genus Anopheles; species Anopheles maculatus. The sequence goes on from KZ062773.1 coordinate 23,912, forward strand.
GCCTGAAGCACCGGCACCGTACCGGAGTGATGCTGCAGTTGCTGTTGCTGCTGCTGGGGATGAACCTGCGATTGCTGCTGTTGGGGCAACGGCAGGTGACCGTTCGGCACGTTGGGGCTGGTACTTCGGGTAGAATTTTGGGCAGGAGAGCTTCCAGTACCTAAAACGAAACGAAGAAGAAGCGAAAAAAAGGAAAAATCAGTCTTTGTTATTGTAGGTCGGTGCGATACATTTAATCGATGGAGAATTTCTAAAAGACAAAACCAGCACACAATAATTGCTCTCCTACCGATGCGGATCATCATCAAATTTCTCAACCGATTTTATGGCTGCAAAATGAAAGGATGCACAGCAAAACCGAAACTGTGCCCTCGGGGCGCTGCACGATTCTCCGGGCACCGATTAATAGGACTCCGTTTGGAATGCTTTAAGTGGCACCTTCCGTAAAGGATTCGCAAGGCATCTTCCTCTCCCGTATCATAATTCACGATTAGGAACAGGCGATTTCCTTCCTGCTGCTTGTCCATTCATGGCATGCATCCACCCAACAAGGCTCACACAGCTCAGGTTCCATTCATCGCTTCTTCCCAACTATAAAGCGCAAAACGGTGGACGATCATGTGGATACCGTCCCTCCCTGGACGAGAAGCCGAAGAAAAGCACATGAAAAGAAATGGTTTTAATGCCCGGAGGCAACAGTTATTGCGCGCACCGTGCATTCGCAAGAGGCGCACATGCAGAAAGGTTCTGGCTCTTTGTTTGGGACGTTCGATATGCGCAACGTCGCACAAAAATCTCAACGCTGGGATGGGGAATGGTAGGATTTTTCATTCAGAATTTTATTGCACCACACACTCTGGTTGAAGTCTTATTACCCCGTATGCCCATGCCACCGTGGGAAGGAAAGGGCGTGGCACGTTACGCTTCTTGAAGCGTTCGGTGCGAGTTTAGACGTTCGCCGTGCCAACGGGACAGCCGGACCCTGTCCACGATGCGTAATTGCGTGTGGAATGTTTACATCGAACATGGGACGATATTCCTTTCTCCCTTGGTAGGTGTGATTGATCACTCGCAAGAAGCTCAGGTTTCAAGCAGGAACTGTTGGAGGGTGACTCCTCCTGGGACACGATGAGTCACAACACACCCGAATGCAATTGCGTTGAGGTGCAAATAACGGATCGTAGATGCCTTCGGGAAGAAATCACCCTTTGTGCGTCAACCGTTCGATCTCTCTTTGCTCCGAGCTCCGGGAAGGAAATGCCAGTGAAATTGCATAGTTTTTAAAATAATTGTCCATACATCGCCAATACCCGGGTCCTCCAGAAAGTACGGGAAATGGCAAGCCATGTACAACTACAACCAAGGCGGCATCATCTGGCTTCAACTAGCCGCCCCGCCCGCGGCCAGTTGTTTTGGTCAGCCGGCAATTAAGATCTAATTTATTATCCTCCGGGCAAATAATGTCAGACGCGGGCCTGGTGCGCGTGAGAATTTTGCTTGAACGAAGCAACAACCTCCCTTATAGAACAATGTGAGGCGCTAGGGTAGCACGCGCTAAGAACTGTGGTCGTAGTTTTTTTTTTTCATAAACACCTCAGAAGTGATAAAGTAAAGCGGCGTTGTTTATCGTTGACCGTTTTGGAGGTAAGATTGTATTATAAATTTCGTCATATCTCATCTGTGTGAAGTACAGGAGGTGTTCCAGTTCTAGAATAATAAAGTTCGAAATAATCGTGAGCTGTAAATGGTCAGAGTTAATGTAGCGCACAGTTATTGAGAGCTTCGCACAATGAAATTGCCTAGAAAAAACTGCTGGCGCTTCTTTTTGAAAAGTATCTCCTGCTGTCCAACCAGACACGGTTCGTCTAACGCACGTTAAGAAACGTAACAATGCTTGGGGCTTAAGTATACCCCAAAGCTAGAACCTCATTGGGAGCATTCAACCATGCATTTCCCTGCGCGAGGTTTCAAACGAAATCGAACACACCCTAATGTGCTGTAGGTGAGTGCGCAACCTTTGCTACACATCCGCTGCTGGTGTGTGTCACGTTGATGGCCGGATATGTCAAATGGTTTCGCAGTGGAATGACTTCTATTTTCTATTTTCACCGAAGAACTTCATTGCCTTCGGTACGTCTTCGTGTTGTTTCCGTGTGATTGAAGAGTCGCGCATGCACACGCATCTATGCACCAGAAAGGTACACGGGGAACGCGCAAGACACGGTCGCATATCCGTGCATCCGTGAGGTTGAACGCTATGAATGAGCAATTTCGTGTTTCCTGCAAAATAGAAGCCACGCGCGGCATAATCACGCAACCGACGTGCGCATCGTAAATCGACCGTGGCTTCCTGTCGGAAATCGGTGGTGCTGGCAGAGTGGAGAATTCTTAAGAGTGCCACGGGTATCTTTTATTGATACTTTTCTGACCACTGTACAGGTCAGGAACGATTTGTTTATAATCATTTGAGTTGCTTTCAAAAATAAGCTTGTGATCATCTCCATTTTTATAGAACTTCTAATTAAGAATTCTCTTCCACTTCATGAAACCTTCAATATCTCTTTTAAATTCAGGATATCAAGTCTTATGCAAGCAGAATAAGGATGACAAAGAACTTGAACCTTCCTTTAAATGATGAAGAACCTCAAGAAAAGAACTTCTCGACTACCTGGCGCGTTTCTTGAGATCTTCTAAATGTTCAAGAATCCAAAAAGAGGACTTCAAGTGTCACCTACCTTGCATTCTCTATTGCATTAAGCGATCCCCATTTTAAACCCCAACATTATCTTGCATCGCATACAATTTAAAATTTTTACACCTTCAATTAAATTTCCCAACTCCATTTGTACTCCTAACCAAGTTAGTAAAAAACCGCAGATCTGACGGCACATCTTCCCAACCGCCCCAACAACAGGTGACGGTAGACAAAATTGGTTTTAATTGTTTTTTGATTGCATCTCGTACCTTGCGGCAGATAATAAATACGGTCGGGAGCTGTGAAATTCTCCCATACCCCTACAGAAACTAAACAAAACAAAACCTACAACAAAAAATGTTCCATCGCGATCGGAATGTTCACGGGACTAGAACGCACAAAGGTGACCGCACAAAAATGCGAGAAGCCAACGGTGCAGGCCATCCCTCCGAATGAAAAAAAAAATCCACAAAACTGGAATAAAATAAACAAAACTAAAATTATCGTCTCACTGGAAACGGCAGTCAGTAGAGGCAGAAGACAGACATGATCGAGGATCGCGAGTTAGGATGTAGTTTTTTTTTTTGTAGCTTCTTCTATCTGACATGTTTGTTTCGTCTTGAGGAACGGTGTTGCTGACGGTCGACGGAGAGCGCGAAAACCAACCGGCGCAGACGCGTTCCCGAACTTGAAGACGGAATGGTAATTAAGCTATTGATGGCCGGAAACTACTATCGCGATGGTTTGATCTTCAAAATTCATTTGTTTCTAATAACGCAACCCAAGACACGAAATTTGTTGGAAGGGAATGCTTTTTTTTTTGTTCTCACTCAAAAACGCCGGTAGTTTTGATGAAAGGTTCTTAAGAATGGCAACAACAACAACAAAAAATGGACGATAAAGCCAACAACTCCCGTAACAAAATGTTCAATCGGATGGAGCCGCTGAGAAAGTAGGTCCACCCGCGAGAAGAAATTTTTGGTGAGCGTACGAATTTAAATGAGCACGATTAGATATGCCGGCAGTTTTATGACCGTGTCGTCACCGAACGGGTCATCACACAACAAAAGGGTAGAAAATGAAGCAATTCAGGTGCGCCATTGCGAGGGATGCGTGACCTCCTGGAAGAAATTCCCAACGCGTCTGCGTCCAGATAATTTGAACATCATTTCATTTAATACGTTGTTTTGGGTATTACATTTTTTATGTTAACAAACAGTTCACATGGTCGTTTTTTGTTTCTTGCTTCCTAATGGAAATCCTACACATGAGCCTGCCCGTTCCAGGTGAGTGCGCCGGTTTAAGGGTGTGTTCCTTTTTTATATATTATAATTTCCTAACGCTGATACGTGTGCGCGCCACAACGACAAGCAAAAACAGGAGACTTAAAATGCACTTAAGATGAACCACACATCCATGACGAAAAAGCTTTTTTCTTTAATGCGTTCCCGGCTTCAAGAAGATCCTTCCGTTCACTAATCTTGAGCTCCGAGGTGTCCAATTTAACAACCGAATGGCGAGGCCAAGCGAGCTCATCCGTTCTGCTTTAATTAAGCAACAAAGAATAGATTGCAAATTTGTCACAGCCCAAACCAGAACAGAAGCATAAAGTGGACCCTTTGAGAATCCACGACGACCAGAGTCCACGAAAGAGTAAGGTGTAAACAATCTGCTTTCACACGACGGTAAACGAAGCGCGAAAGAGCATTACTTGTGCTACGCGGACTATTAAATCAACTCTAAAGTTCATGTGAACCCTTTAAAAACCCTTCCCTTTAGCGAGGAACCAGACTATTGCTTTACTGAGATTAAAGTATTACTGCAGCAAAAGATTGCGCATTCAGATCTGAATTTGTTTCATAATTAAAATTCATACCCGAGCAAGTGGACAGTAAAGTAATGGTTAACGCGAGACGTTGAAAGATCTTGAATTTCAACAAAGAATGGTAAGATAACGTTCCGTCTCGAATGTCTGACCACAACAGCGAGTGAAGAATTAAATGTACACCGATAATTAACCGCCTGGTGAAAGGGAAACAAAGCCAAACACGTTTGGAAACGTGCGACAACAGTCGACGGTGGTAATTGGACGTCGGTTTCGGTTGGGCGAGAAAGTAAACTCCAAGAGGTGTTATCCTTGGGCAAGTGACTTAAAGGTTTGGGCTTTGGGGAACATAATCGCGCAACCTCGATAGCTGCAACAACATACACACACAAATAAAAACCAGGGCCATTGTGACATATGGAGCAGTTCTCCGTCGGTCCCATTCATCATCAGAAGATCCTGTTTTGGGGCGTTGCTGCACGACGACCGAACTGCAGCGCCACTGCCGTGAAAACCTGTTACGAGCCACAAAATGGCAGAGGGCACACAACACGCCGCTCATTTCGCACCAGTTTTACTTTATTGCAGGAGGTTAACCTTATCCGGGGCTGTATAAATTGCTAATCCTCCGCAGTGTGTCTTACATTTCGGGACATCTCGCGCGGAAAGATTGGTTTAATATAATGCGATTGAGACGTCTGCTACCGGTGTGTGTGTGCCGGTATCAAGGTGACCATCCAAGACACGAGGGTGCGCACTTTGAAACCTTCGGCAATCTAATAGGTAGCTGCTGCTTACGTATAAGTTCGCTGCCGGTGTTGCTCAGGGACACGTCAGAATGACACTCATAATTATGCGTTACGTGTGTGTGTGTGTGTGCCGAGCGTTGCAAGATGCACACAACCTTCGGCATGGTGCTCTATACATTCTAATTTAATACCATGACGCAAGTGACTACAGCGCCAGTGAACAGGCAGCAAGCAGTATGTTAACCGAAAGCTCATGCTGGCAACCAAAATCAAGAATTGAGACATACACAAAAAAACAACCAACTCCACTGAATAACGCACCATGATCGTTCGTGGTGGATTTGGTACGTTCTTGATCCTCTCGGTTTTCTGCTGCTGAAGACGCAGTGATCGGTAGTCACTGTGTAGGCTACATTTATTGCCCCCTTAATTGGGATCAGCGTTTTTTTTTACGATCGTTGTCGTTCGTTTTTTTTTTTTCTTGTCGGTGTCGTCATGATTCTTCAACAGTTCACCCGACTACGTCGACTAGGCGAGATCGGTCATCTCTATCTGTCGCTGGTGCTAACGAGTTATGGCTTCTTTGGTGTTGATTCCCGTATTAGCAAACCCCTTTCTTTGGACCTCAGGGTTACGTTTGGTGGGATGAGAGTAGCATGCTGCATGTGAGTGAAGGCCCTGACGCAACCTGTCATTTTTGTGTCAGTTTTTGTTTGACGACTCTGTTTAAAGCAATCAATTCGGTAAAGGCTTTCCGATAGCAAGATAAGGGAGAGCACAATACCGAAAGAAAGGTAAATAACACAGCCAAGGCTTTGTCGAAATTTGAACGTCAAATCGTATGGCAAAATGTCAAATTTCTCATTCGGCCCTTCCAGACGAACTGCCACAATTTTCTCCAATATTTTTGTACTCAAAATTCAAAGAATTGAATAATAGAGAAGACTCTGTTTTTCGCAATCTATCTATTGAAATATCCATTCCAATGCCTGTTTTTATTTCAGTGCAATATTTAAACCCCAAAGCAGACAAACTAATCCAATTGCCTCAAAACAAAAGCGCTCAATCATTAAAGTTATCCGTCGTGAGCTTATTTGCATCCATTATATCACAACTCGGTTAACTTTTTATGGCTTCCAACAATAAAAAAAACCGTCTGTGTTATCGATTGTGTCCAGCCCGACCGAAAGCTAATAAAACTAAAAGATCAAAGGTACAGCCACACATTACCACCTGCTTCGCTTGAAACTATATAACTTCTACCAGCCCGTATCGAAATGTCAAACGAACACATTCCCAACGACAAATCGCTCCACAAAAAAACAGTTCTTCCTGGAACGTTGGAACCACGGCTCATTGGAACTATGGCTCCACCAAAAAATTAACTAACCGTAATAAAATCGGAAACTATGAAGAAAATGGTACCTCTAATAAGGCAACACAAATGGCACACAAAACAATAAAAAAAAAAACCCCAAACCCGCCAGACGGTTCTCCTACCAAGTCGTCGGGGGCTACCGTAAACAAACCGAGTCCACTTTACGATTATGCGTGATAATCATATACTCGGCCGTTTGTGAGACAGAAGGGAGAAGGTAAAAAAAAACCCCGGTGGCCCTCGTAAAGGTGGCACACTGCCATGTACCACGTAAGAAAACCCGAAGGGCATATCTTACGGTGGCTGAAAGGTGAGAACCACCCAAAACATTGCACCGTCGTCGTGAGCAATGGATAAGCGAGTGAAAAGAAAATCCTTTCCACGAAAAGAGGCTGTAATCGGCTTAGCGATGGTGGCTTAAACTACACCCAGCGGTGAGCCCTACTTTCTGGTAGGTGTTAGACATTTGCCAGTAGTGTGCCATGCAAGGGTGGAAGCTAACTAACGGCACAAACACTCTCATACACACACGTATTCCTTCCATTTTGTGGGGCGTTGTAGTTCATCACATATACGTCGGTCTTTGGGGAGCACACACAACCGCTTTTACAACCGTGGGAATGCAACAAACGCAATGAAGATGCGCCCACGGCGGAATGATTTATCATCCTTATTTTGGGTTTTTGTAGCGAGCGATTGTTCAAGCTTAGAAAATTGATGATTTACAGAATGTTCTACCGTTAGCGGGCATGGACAACACCGAACTCAACCGAGCATGTAACACTAATGTTACAAAACATGGGAAACATTTTGCTATTTTGGATGACCTGAATGCTATGTAAATAAGAATACATTATTCACTTCTAATTTTGGCAAACGGCACATTATGGTTTAATAAATTCAATTCACCATGGCGTAGTTGATTGCGTGACGGCTCTTAAAGGCTTTTTTTTTGTTGGCTGCACGTGCCCACTACCCTACAACCGTATTACACAAAACATATTAATATTGCCATATTGCCAAACTGGACTGGTAGGTCAGCTGGAGGTCACACCGGCTACCTTAGCAGCCCACCTACCAACCGAAGTCACCAGGCGCGAATTTTCCATCCAAACTAATTTCATTCAATGTAAATGAAAAACGCAAGCCCTCGAGCGAAACGATACGAAACACTTGGCATGCTTTGGCCAACCTCTTCAAGCGGTTGGCGTGCTTCTTTCGCATTAACTTTTGCCACCCCGTTTGAAGGTTTTGTGTACAGAGAGACATCGCTACTAATACTACTACTACTGCCACTACTGAGCACCTCATAATGACACTAAGCCACACGTCGCCGCACCGTGTGGCTAAATGATGAATTTTGAATCTTAATAAATCATCATAAAACACTCCAAACTCATTAAACGGTATCAACACCGCATCGCCTATCAGCTTCCAAGGCGAGCGAAAAATGCAGTATAGAAACGTGCTGGACACCAGTAGCAAAGCCGACAAGTGGACTCATCAGGCTTCACTACTACTACTCGTGTCTCGCCCACTTTTGTTTTACGACCCTGATTTAAAAGTTTAGCTGAAGATGATGAAACGGATGTATGGAGGACAACCCTGCGCCAGTGCCTTGTGAAGGGCCCTTTTCGTTAAGCGGGTAAAAGTGAGAACTTTCGCAAACATCGTACCGCACCCAGGCAAATTCGGGGCGGCACGTGAGTTTTGGTTGGGGAATGTTCCTCCTGGGGGAATTAATTGCCATGCTGCGGCGATGCAGCTTCACAGCAACGCGCTATCACTGCGTAATCATGCGATCCGGTGTACATGGCACACACTGGTAATCCAACCGGTTTAAATGAGTGAACGCAATCGGTATAGGTCTGTAGATCGGGGATCGGGTTTCCAACCGAATGCGAAAGGTGAGCCTAAAATTGTGGACGTTACATCACCGATTTTCACTGACGTCATTAAGGCAGAAAGTGGATTGTTTTTTTTTTGTTTTGAACAAAAAGACTAGAACTGCGGGTTCATAGTACACGATATTTTGGTATTCCCACCACAAATTAATTGGCATTTTCTTATCCAAATTATTGGCCCATAAGAGACGATCGATGGGATATTCGAAGGGGACTCCACTCCCCCCAGTGTAGAGTTCGGATTGATCCATATTTTCGGGATATACACAGTATACTCCGGAATGTTCCTGAGCTACCTGTTGCTACGAGGGTCCGCGTCAGGTATTTCTCGTCGAATGGATCTCTTCAAAGATCAATTTTTTTAAAGTTTCGGTTCCAACTTGGACCTCAGTTATCCCTAAAGACAGATTAATCCGAATACCGCAGGAAAAGGGATTTCACCCAGAACTAGATTGCATCAATATTAACATTTGAGTTCATTGTTTCTGATTAACAAATATATGTTGGCTCATATTACACGATTTTATTGTGATCCCACCATTTTTCGGAAACTGTTATTGTTGTCATCAGGTACGTTACGTTACGCAGTCCGCACAACATGTTCCTCGTTACTGTTATAGTTTTATCACAATCCTTCTGGAAGAAAGCATCACAACAACGTGTGATGTTAAATGTTACTGTTTAACATCATACTGAGCGCTTGTACCATTAGCAAGCCTCATTAAATATTGGTTTTTTCTATCGCAATTGATCGACACAACATATCCACCGCGATACATTCCCATATCGCGCTGTACGCGGCCTGCCGCTATTGAATTTTCATTCACATCCAACCCAACCCCCCCGAACGGACACACCCCGGGGGGAGATTACAAAAGCCCCCGTTGCGGAAAGCAAAGCTACGTGCGTTCGATTTCAACCTGTGCTTGGGCCCGTTAAGGTGTTGTGATGGGTGAAAGTGAAAATTAAATGCCACAAACTCGGAGCCACAAATCGCACCAAGTGCTATGTTGCGTTGCCCTCCACCGAACGGGTGGGGTGTGAGGTTATGTGTATGCGTTCAATGATGCCGGTCAATGCTGGTTCATCGTCGGCATCCACCCACCAACAAACAGCGCGAGAGGCTCGAATCGGAAAAAATAAGTCAATTTTTGCTTCACAGGAAATTTCTCCTACGGTTCCGATATGGTGGAGACGAAATCAATTGTTTTCTCTTCTCAATCGTTCAGCCGCAACCGAGCGCTGTGTCGATGAACAAGTCGTGTTTGCTCGAAACCGATGTTACATGAAATGAAAATTAACACAGCAAGACATAAAACAGCACTCGGCCGCGCCGCGTCACTGTGTCTGTGTTTTTGAGTGTAATTGATGCTAGAATTATAATGCGGGTGCCGGGGAGACCGCACACGGGGTGGCGCGGAACGCAACCACCACCATTTGCCACAACCTAAACTTCGTATAACACTCGCCCCCCCCCCAACTCCTTCCTTCCTTACCCACACCTGAAGCTGTCAGAATCGTTTAGCACACCGGGGCGCGGTGGCTTTTCTTCACGGTGTGGAATTAGATGCGGCTTGCGCAATTTATATGCACCGCTAAATGGATGGTTGGAATGGTGGCTTCTGGCCCTACCCCAAACCATGATGCGGGTGTTAGACGTCCTCCCGCTCCTCCCGCTTCATCGCGCTCGCAAGCGTCCCACAGTTAAACGATGTCGCATTATCCTATTATTATTGTTGTCAGTCGCACCGGTTCCCGCTCGACCCGACGCTAAGTTAAGGCATCGCCGCCCTAAGCCTCACGAACTTGCTACCATTTGTCGGGCCGGTCGTCCCGACGGTTGTCACTGCTCATTAAACCAAACAGAATTAATTGTCCGGTCGTAATGTGTTCCATAAAAGATTGTCTCACCTGTTGCCGAGGTGATGCCTCGGCGAGAATGCGAATGAACGCAAAACCTGACCACAGGTCTTGGGTTTGGAAAAATTGCCCTTTTGCGGGGACAATCCTTAAGCCAAATTAAGGCACAACACATGTTGGTCAGAACATTCGCAGGCTGCCACCATTGTCGTGCATCGTACGAACGAGGATCGTTGTTTACATCCAGCGTTCGACGTAATAGGGCAGGATACAGCGCGACCAGGGTTCTGTCCTGCATCGAGTCACTAATTGCAAGCCGTCTCGAAGGTTTCAGGAAGTGTTGCAAAACGGATCATTAAAAGGATGGAAGTGGACAAAACGGCGATTATACGAACCCTCTCCCCCCTGGAGCTATTACTAGCGGGGGAACACAATTTTTGCCCCTTGGACTCTTATGTTTGACAATTATTTCTTGGTAATTAGTGCCTCAGAACGATTTTCTTTAGCGACTTTATAATTGTTGATGATTGCTTGTGAAGACTTCATGAAGATCCTCTTATTGATTTTAACTCTTAAAACCCAAACACTTCATACATAAACTTGTGTCCCGAAAAAGTGTTCTCTCGTTGCTGGCAGCCAACTTCAGCCTCCATCCAATAAATCTTCCATCTTCCAAACCCTTTTCGGTCCTCCCACTAACCCATCTGCAGCCCTTTTAAAAAGTATCAAACAACAACCGCTAACGAGACGTGATGGACAGAATCAATTAGGGTAAATTGCACTTCATTAGCTGAGGGCATAAGTAGAGGATCACCTCACCAAAACCCGTACACTCAGATTGATTTACCGACCCGGCCGTGCCTCAAAAAGCTAGCAATCGAACGGAAAGTGAAACAACCATCCGCCATCTGAAATGCTTGCTCGCCGCTGAGACACACGAAGCATAACAAATGTGGTGGACGTTGATGAAATTGCTGGATACACAAAAACAAAGGTTACCAGCCACAGGTACAATACCACACCAACCTTCTACTAATGCCCGTGCCGTGCCCCGCTAGTAGTTTAGAGCTGAAGCTCTTAATTTCTCTACGCCTGAAAGTGAACCGTTCATCGGGTACGATCTCATGACCCTTTACGAACTGGATGGCCTGTTGCGACGGAAGCCTACCGATTGGACATTAAAAGGGAACGACGCAGCGAAACCATTTGACCCCGTGTGAACTCGATGACGATACGGGGGTTACGAAGGGGTGTGTAGGAGCATTCACAAAATTGGCACACTCATAAATCCTATCGATCGCTGAATCTCGGCCAAATCTCGGTTCGCGCACATACACACACACACACACGAGGGCACGACACAGACCACAATCACAATCGAACAGAAGACCCACGACGCGTTAGCTCATCGGAGGTCAAATCGTGGTGGCGATTGCGATGGCCCACCACGGCATTGCTGTGGGAGGCTGTGGGAGAAGGATCTGTAGAAGGGTTTTTTTTATGGCCCACCACGGCATTGCTGTGGGAGGCTGTGGGAGAAGGATCTGTAGAAGGGTTTTTCCTGCCGATCGGACCTGTGCGAGCAAGCCCGATCGAAGGGAGATTATGAAACGTGTAGTCGTGTTGCACAAGGAGAACCCCCTCTGCACAACTCCGGCTCCAAGAAACGGCGGGTAGAAGACGAAACGGTGCTGTCTTCTCTCGCCCTAGAACTCAGTCGGCATGCACACGAAAGGTTAATTCGTGATTTGGATTTCCATTCCGAGAGCCTCGCGAAGAGTGGCTGCTGCTGGACATCATCATGGGAGCTGGTGTGTGGGAGCGTGCTCTAGCACTAAACCCAACGGCAACGACAGCACTCCCCGCTCGGTGTGGCATATACAAAGCCACACGCCACCGTATTCACAACGCGACGCGTCAAGGACTGTGTGCACCGAACACGAACAGGTTGTAAGTTGACTCCCGTGTAACTTCGGTGTGTGTGTGTTTGTGTGTGTCGGCGATGTGTACCAACGACACCTTGGGCTGCAATTCTGAGATGATACCCACCGAGCCACACACTAGACCCTAGAAGGCTTGTGCGCCAAATGCGGATCGCCGTGAGATTCGAGGTGCGACAGCACCTCAGCGGTTGACATTTCCCCACCCCCCCGGACAAGCGTCTTCTCCCCGTCGCTCCCCGTGTGGCTTTTTCGAAACAATGGCGTCGCACCAAGTGTCGCTCCCAACGTTTTCGATGACTGTGTGTGTGTTGTGAGGCGTGAAACAACGATCACTCTGGGGGCACTTTGTTGGCGAAATTAGTAACATTGTTGCCAATCGACAAAACGGCTTAAACTGGACGACTACAAGACTGCAGCAGTGCCTCCTCCTCGTTTTGTAGGATACATTTGCATTAATTTAGTTTCGAAATGTCTCTCCGGAATATGACGTCTGCGATCTCCCATTATGTTCTCTGGATCGCGCTCGCTCACGCTGTACTGTTTAAAAAAGTACGCCATTGTGACACCTTGCGTACAGTCGGCTTACCTAGTCTCCAGACCGAGAGCAGCGTCATTGCTTCGACGAACGCTCCGTGCGCACGGTTACGCTTGAGCACTGGGCGCCTGCTTCACCACGTCTCCACACAACACCACCGTCACGTGTGGTTCTGCCTGTACGCGGAACTTCTTCGCTTTTTCTGCCGCACCACACAACACTGGAGCACACACACACACACGCGCGGATTTTGCCGTATCGCTTGGTGGATATTGATATTGCAACAGAGCACCCACACCACACATATGCAACGTACACACACACCACACGACCACCCACTTTCACAATGGTGAGTTGAGGCAGTAACGGCACAACAGAGCGAACGAAAACCAAAACAACGAAGAGATAAAAATAGACAACACAGCCAGCACCGCGACGCGACAGCGAAGCAAGCAAGAATAATGACACCAATAGTAGTAATAGGCACAACAGCCCACTTCACTCTCTCTACCGTTGGAGAGGCCCACAACCCGGTGGGCGCCCTTATTTTTTGCAACTACGATGATAAAATGATAGCTGGTTGGTTGGTTTCTGCGGGCGCAGCACAACTTCGCTTATCAGTTGTGCACCACTTGACGCGACGTTCCCAACTTTGCCAGGGTCACACTCTAACGCCAACTACTGCAACTTCACTGTTTAGACAAGAGCGAGAGATAGCTTGCTTAATGGCGCTATTGTGTTTTCTCACTGCTAGTTCTGTATCGCTGGAAGAGTGTAAACACGGGTCCGAAAACATCTAATCCGGATGTCTGCCAGAGTTCGGAGAAATATCGTGAAAGATCGAGCTGGTGTGTTGTTCTAACCGAATGCTACACCAGACAGCGGACGACTAATTTCCGATTCTAAACACTAGCTGCACTAGAACATCCACTGCAACGGCAATAGGTATCGAGCCCCTTCACTTTTTACCAGACCAGACACTACGATCGCCTGTCCCGCAGGTGACGACTACTACAAAACAGGTGTAGCGTGTGCCTTCACGTCAATCTCCAATCACTTCCCTCGGTGCTGTACTACGTTTAAGAACTTTTATGACACGGTGTGTGACACCTCTCCTGCGCACACGCTTCTCAAAACTCTTCCACCTCGGTGTGTGCGGGCCCTCTTAATAGAATCTACAGTACGTGTACGTATACGTATGTACGTGGAGTCAAGGGTAGCAGGAGCAAAACTACCGCTCCGGTGACACTGGAACGCAAACGATCGTCGCAAGCCCACACGCAGCGCGAACAAAACACAACCGCACGGAAAAACTAACCCGAACCAAACTGAAAGACACACCACGTCGTACCGCACGGTGAAGTCGCTCGGTGGAAACTGCCCGACTGTTCACCAGCTTTTACTTTTCGACATGGCGCATTGTTCCACTCAACGACGACGACGACGACGGTTCGGGCCTAGATATCTCTCTAGGTGCTTGCCACTCGTTTTGTTGCCGCTCTTCTCGCTCACACCGGCACCTTCACCACCATTTCTCACTCGCGCATCCAAAGTGCAAGATTTGGTTGGAAAATGCTCCACACTCCGAACAGTGGTGGGGAAGGTTGGGTGAAGAGTGGCCCGAAATGTTGCGCACACTGGTGCTGCCCGGTGGTGGTGGTGGTGGTGGTTGTAACACTCCAACACAACAATCACGAATACACGAGCGCACAATAGGCAGCAGAAAACAACAACAGCAGCATGCATCGAACAGCCAGCTAGCCCCAAAACAACCGTGATCGTGATGAGAAAATATCGTGGTGCGTTTGAGGAACGAAAAGAAACGAAAGAAAACGAAACAAGAGCACACAAGATGCATCTGCAGTTGAAGCGCGGTTTGGAGCATCGAATAGTAGAGCGAAGCATAGTCCCTTCCACTAGTAGTGGTGTAGCAACCAGCAGCAGCAGCAGCAGCACCACCAAAGAATTGGTTTTCTGTAGTAATGGTTTGGTGCGTTGTTCGTGTGGCAGAAGTTTGCGATTCACTTCAATTGTTTCGGAGAAGAGCTCAGTTCTCTGATAGAGTAAGCAGGGTGTAGTGGGTATTGAATTGAGTGCGAGCCCGCATATTTGCTACCGCTTGGAAGCGATAGGCATGAAGATATGCAAAAAGTGAACATGTCCATCACCTAGGTATCCGTGTCTCCACAGCAGAGCTGCTAAGCGCCAAACCGGGTGTGACGAAGGGTGGTGACGAAAGCGGTTGGAAAGACATTCGAGATATCTCAGACATCTTGAGTGCCCGTGCCACTTCTATAGTTGCGAGCTATCGAGAAGCGTTCGAGAGCGAGATAAAATTGAAACGGAAATTGGCTCGATTGTTCTCCCAGCAAGTTTTGGAGTACATCAATCGACATTCATCCCGCTATGACACCTTAATTCTTCACACTTTCGTGCTCCATAAAACCATTGCTTAAATAAGGTTAAAATTGGATACTAAATTGTCTTACAGCGCACTACAACTTCACCTGCCAGCATGTCCTCATTAGCCATGCAATCACCATCATGTTTCACCAACATTCAATTTGATCACTGTAACGATAACAAGTACCAGCCTTCTCAGAGGAGTTTCTTTTTTTCTCGCGAAATCAGTGTTTTTCTTTCTTCCCCCGTCGTAGATAACAGATCTTCGTATTCATCGTGCCAATCAGGCGGGTTGAATAAAATAATATTACAATGGTGTGTACCGGTGACAGTTGCACACGCTTCCATGGTGTTTTTGTTTTATCAAACTGATTACACACCATCAATCGACGCACCCGAAGGATGCAGTTCCGGCAAAAGCAAAACACTTGCTACCCTCTAGCTCTATCAACGGGAATCTCTCTCTCTCGGTTTTCCCTACGCTTTGACCTATCTCTCTTTTCTCTCGCTTTTGTTGGAACATAATTAAGCCGCACCTCCACATGTCCTCCACATTTTTCGCTCACAAAATGCATCGTTAGCATTATGGCGCACTTATCTTTTTCCACCCTTTCGAAGGGAAAAACTGGAGAGCAAAACCAAATGATATAGCCGCTGCAGTCATTGCATCTCCACATCCGTTAGATGGCATCCGCGTGACCTCAGGAAAGTATGTCACATGTCCACCCTCTTGGTGGTATCCTTTGGGATAGGGAATCGCGCGCTACACTTACCACCACATTATTCGTGCTTAATTATGCTTTTCTGCCAGTCGACACAGCAAACAGGAACTAGAAATAGGGTGACCTTTTGACCTTTTAACGTGAGGTAGGTGGTACTATAATCTCAAGAGAGATGCTGGACTGGCAGCTGTGGCTTCCTTGATTGAAAATACTCGTAACTTAATGGTCAAACTTCGAAGGAAACCTGCTATCAGGAGAGAAATCCGTTTCTCTTAATTATGCAAGTGAAATGATAAACATGACGCAAGACTCTGACGTTTGCTCTCCAATTCCTAAACTGTTCACGGAACCGGTGACCCCAAAAGGAGGAAAATAGATTCCGACAACCAAAAACCAAAAAAAAAAAACAAAACCAACCCTCCTCCTTCAACCATTCCAGCACCCCATAATCATCGCGCTTTCCACAATGGAGTTGAACGTTTCCAACCCATCGAAATTGCCGAAATCGCCGAAAAACCACTTTCCCTTTCACCCCAGGCTCTTTCGCTTGGGTACGTTTGTGGCAGAGCAAAAGAAAAGCTAAACAAATGAATGCCAAAACAGCAAAACCACATCGTCGGATCTATTGGAACTGTCGGAAAAGCGGTGGCTCACCGAGAAGAAGGTTCCACATGGTACACTAGGGGTTGGGGGTAGAAAATTGGCATAAATGGACTCACGCTGAAGCTCGCGAGTGGGGCAAGAGTTCAAAAGCCCTCGTGCGCTTTATCACCCGCGTGCATGTCTGCATGTTCGCCCAAAAGCTCCAAAAGCCTACTTCAAAAATCAACCCTCACCAAAAAAAAAACCTCCTTAAACATTTCTCTAGTCTAGCGCTCAGTGTGTGCTCACGCTAATTGGTAGCTTGAGATGCGGCGTTGGGTACCTTTCTTGCTTGCTTTGTCTGGTATTTGGTCAAAATGTTTGTTGCTAAACGTTAAAAAATCGGATCGGTCAGTTCATCACCTCCGGTGAAGATGGAGTTCGTCGTGTGGCGAGTCCCAGCGCTCGCCATAACGCAACACACACTCACGCCCGGTGTGAGAAGTGGTTTGTTGATGTTGTTAAGGTTGTGCGCGCTTTTTTGTTTGGATGCCGCTTCGTTGTTCACGCAACACCAGCTCACCTCATTGAAGTTTTAACCACACAAAAAGGGGGCTGATAATCACATGCCTAAGAGAAAGAGCAAACCGTCGTGATGGTCACTGCGGGAGATACTGTAAAATCGCGGAATTACAACATGATGCATTCGAGTGAGTGGTGAGAGAAACGTTGATTGTTATCGCGCTTGCAGCAGCATCAATTTGCAAAACCTGCTGTCAGCTGTCAGTTTTTTGCTTCTTCTGATTGTTAAGTTTATAAGTCACAAGTGCAAACCAAGGAGAAGAAGCTACCGAACGCAATTGCTAACATCTTGCACCAAAACGAAACGCTTCTTCAATCACTCTTCAACACCAAACGCCATTTACCATCAATTGACTCGCCAAAAGCGATGCCTAAACGTCAGTTTATCCATCCTAATGCGCCACCGCGGTGGACGACCTCGGACGAAAGTGCTGGCACACATACATAACGTTCACATTGCAACAGATTGCTTACAAATTGAGCACCACGAACACATTGCTGTGCCTATCAATCTAAATTACCTCCTTCTGTGCATGCTCTGGCTCGGGGCTCGGGGGCGCGAACGCGCGCGTTTGCAAAAACAAAACAAAAAACCATCACCCTCATCTGATTTCCCATCTGCAATGTGAGAACTGTGTCGGACGGAGAATCGCCTTCGACAAGATTGCAATCAGACAACATTACGGATGTTGTGATAAGGCGCGAGCCGAGGTCTGTAATTTGGTGGCGCGTACTTGTTGCCGAGATGGTTAACGGAATTAGAAAATAGTGTCTTATTTGAAGTTGAAAGTGTCGTAAGATGAGGATCGATCTAGCTTAATGTGACCATAAAACTGAGACACTCGCGAGGCATTCGTTCCCCGTATGAAGAAGCTATACAAATGACATGAACGGGTGCATATCTCAAGCTAACAGGGCTTTCGGGATGAAACTAGATCTGTGTCGAACAAATTACATGTCCTGCTGAACGGGATTCTTGAGATGCACGCACAACAGATCTGAAATCGGACCAGATATAAGAGGATAATAATAATTCAAATCCGAACCGGCCTGACGCTTCTTCCGCTCGTCAGCTGTCATCGGATGAAACACATTCCGACCTTAAACCATTCTTTTCGATCCGTCCTTCAGTTCCTATTCCTTTATCGGGCATGCCTTTCCAAATGTTCTTGCTACAACAACAAAAAATTGAGGTTATTCGTCCTCACCAGTTTACTGCTGACCTTTTACACCAGCAGTCCGCCCATAAACGAAAAGAATAACGTGGTCCACCGTTTTATGTTACTTCTTCCCAGCGAATCATCGTTCCAGGAACCCGATGCCCGTTGCATCCCGTTAAATGTTCTCTCTCTCTCGCTCACTGTCTGTGCGCTTCTCGATTCTGAGATTGGAGCGACAAGATTGCATCCATCGTTGTCCGATGCCTTTCTGTTTGGATTATGGAGATCGCATAGTGCGCTTTCGTTCATCCATATCCCATTTAACAAATGTGACGGTGAATTCCGTCCGGACGGCGTTTCTCATGCACCATGGCTCCTCATCTTCTTCACATTACCATCTTCTCTATCGACACGCATTTTATTTTGAAACCGTAGATTGAAAGGTGTCGATATCGATCGACCCCGTGGTAAAATCGTTCGGAGAAAAGAATCACCAATTTTCCAGCCCGCGTTGTGACGCATATATCGAACAGCGCGGTGTGCAGTTGGCGCTGCAGTCGTCTGACGCGCACACAGCACACCTATCGCACACGCACAAACGTAAGCGCGATGATTGATGGATGAATGGGTGTTGTTATATCGAAAGCAAGGCAGCAAAAAAACAAATCTCATTTCCATCCTCGTTTCCTTTTTCTGCTGTACATCAGCACACCACACGTTCCTTTTTCCAACATGAAAAGAGAGGTCAATGTTTGTTCTACGAATTACGAACCCCTTTCAGGGTTCAGAACATGAATGATACACAAGAAAGCAGGACTCTAGACGACGTTTGCTTTGTGCCATAATCTTCTCCACATTGAAGCTTCCTTGATTGTTACAAAAGGATGAAACTAGAGCCAAGCGGGTTGAATGACATCTTTGACAGCGATTCAGTAATCTCTTGTCAGGTTCAGGTCCTAAAAATATGAAATATCATCGTTGAACTTCATTCATAACAGAACATGCTAGCTATTATATTAGCAACAACCCCTATCAACGGCTAAACCGATATGAGTTTTGCTATAAAAAAGTATGCTGTAGTGTTTTACAACGCCCGAAACACTCTTCCACCGCTCTTGGAATAAATCTTTCCCGATCAAACCCAATAAAAAGCCTCAAATCAGTGAGGAGCACAAGAGAAACCCCAAAATCCCAAACAAACGACAGGCGTGTGTACAGCCATTACATTAGCGCCATACACCACACCATCACCGCCTGTAAAGTGATCGATTTATTGGTTTATTGGGCTCCACCCTCTGTCAGACACGCTTCCTCGCATCCTCGCAGTTCAATTGAGCCTCTTATCAAACACTTCATCGTAGCCGAAGCTATCACCACCCTTGTCTGTTCAATTCTACGACCCGCGAAGGTGTAGATGTTACTTGCCTCAACAAGTCAATCAAGAATCACCCTGTTTACAGTGCGCCCCCGTGTGTCGTGTCGTTACGACCCCTTTGCAAACTCAGCACACGACCCCGATCAACCTGTCATGCGTGCGCCGGGTTTTCCGCCCTCGCTTTCACAAAAAGGATACTTCAGGATACGTCAACCAATCGAACTGGCCGGAAGGTAAAACCGTACACCCGGGGGGCAAAGGGTGACATTTTTATTACTTGTTCAAAGCGTTTTTTTTGTTTCTTGCCAATCATCGGTAGTAGAAGACCTCCTGCTTGCAAGGGGACGCACCATGCGTTACAGCTACAGGTGTTGGAGCCGAACAGACACACCGCTAACCACCGACTTGATTGGATTTATTGCGTTACAAACACCTGCGGTCTCGGCGGTGATGATGTGGACGGTAGCAGGTGCAAAAACCTCACCGAAAAACACACACACACATACGTACTCTGTGCACGAAATGCCTACATTTGGGCGTTTTTTCCAGCGTTTCAGCGTTTCATCGTTTCATTCGGAGTTTCGTCGAAATTTTCACCGACTCGAACGACGACGCTCGACCAACAGCAACAGGTCGAATGCGGTGATTTGCGGGAAGGGATGTGGTGATCTGGGGTATGGAACACGATCGGTGGTAAACCGGTGAACGTTTCAATCGGCTGCATCATGGATGTTACAATGCGGTATTGAAAATGGTACAAGCTCTAACGAGCCGCGAAGCGTATCTCGTGTCGTAGAAATGGAAACGTGTCTCTACCTATATACATATATGCGTGAAACCCAGCCGCGAGTGTCATCTATCATATTCGTTCGCATGACATATACGACGCCATTAACAGTAATTACGCATAGCGGCGAATCGGACGAATGATGCCACGATAAAGTTTACCATTTTACGACCGACATTCGCGGCGTTCGATCCACGGCAATTCTCAGTCCTTGCTCTTTCATATTCTTCCGACGCACCGTATTCGCTGCATACCCTTCAATTTTGGACATGGACATCATGGACGTCAAACTTACCTAAAAAGAGAAAGATCAATAAAAAAATACTACATTAGTGCTTGATTCAAGACAGCCCCAGACCAAACCCTCGAGAGAGAGAGCGAGTAAATCGTTAAGAACTAATGTCTGCTGCTAACGAGACGACGCGATGAGCTTCAGGCACGCGCACACCACCCGTTGGGATGCACACGATCCCTATCACTGCATACATTAGTAGGGGAGCCTTTGCCAGATGCAGATGATCCCCACCTATTAACCTCACACGTGAAACGTGACAACTGCAAAATGGTGCTTTTGAGCAGCATCGAAGATCTACCCTGGGGAAGGCGATGTTCCTCTTTCGGGTTGTCACGGTTGCTGTTGATGGCTCTCTCGCTCTTTCTCTCTCGCCCCATGGATTAGTGGCATCCGATTTGCATATCTTAACCAGCG
This sequence comes from Anopheles maculatus, assembly GCA_002091835.1. Lineage (NCBI taxonomy): Eukaryota > Metazoa > Arthropoda > Insecta > Diptera > Culicidae > Anopheles > Anopheles maculatus. Next base: position 45,121 of record KZ062773.1, read on the forward strand.
CATTGATCGAGCCACAGCGCGATCGATACACCGCGGGAATGGTGTTGTTAAGTGACTGGTTAAAAAAATGGACACTTCACACCAGATGCAGCGGGTACGATGGTGGCGGGTGCGATAAATTTACAGCGATTCATAAAACGAAACTCTAAGCATGCGATGAATGGTGATGGGAACATCTCAGTTTCCCTTGGCGTGATCCATCGATCGGTGGTACGGCGAAGAATACCAAGGAGAGAACCTATCCTGCCGAGATTAAGGAGCCTCAATCAACAGACCTATTCAAATGAAGCAACAGATTGCTCCAGCGTGGTCCAAACGCGAGACACAACCTGTCATGGGAAATGAGTTAATTTGCAGGTTAGCTCACATCTTGCGCTCCTTCTTCCCAATCGCAATCCCTTCCAATGAGATTCTTACACACGATTAGGTGCTCTATAAATTGTTTTTTATTTGTTAACACACACTTCTTGGTGCGGGTTTGATAGATCAGAGGGACCATGAACCACACAAGAACGTTTCAATATTTAATTCTGATACCACACAGCCACAAGAACAAGGTTAAAGAACGCTGTGAATGGAATGGAACTAATCAGGGCACTCTCTAGCAGGTTGAGGTGAGCAAGGCTTTTACCACAGAGGCGCACAAACACACACACACACACACACGTTGTGTACACATCTGGCAGGATATGGGAGCTGCTAGCGCTATCGATTAAACAGCGTTTAGCTGGCAATTTGGAATGAGTTTAGGGTTTGCTCGAGGACCAAGGCGAAAGCGTTCCCAATTGAACCAATTCCACGCGTTTGTAGAACAACCGATGCTAAGCACCACCACTGCTGTAGTTCGATATTCGTTGCCACAGGATGACAGGGCAGGTTTTAACCTTTACCTCGTTACCGAAAGGCTTCCGTGTACACGGGAACCCATCCGTACGAGCAGGTTCTGGCCCGTCATTCATAATTCTAAACCATTCCCTGTACGTACGTACGTGTATCGGAGGGCTCTCGTCATTCATCGAGTGTACCATTTCCGGTTGAAGTCAGGCAGATTTGGACGGCACACCTTATAATGGTTTTCCATTAAGTGGAAATTGTTCTACATTTTAGTTCCGCTACCGGAATATATTTGGATACGGGGTTATCGATGCTGTTGAAGCATCGAATGTAGCAAGTGGACCAGAAATTGAGAGATCTTCATTTCGGGACACGACACGTGTGAAGCATGGTTTGAAGCAAACCAACTGATGATTTGGTGTGTTCAGTAAGTTTTTAGATAATAAAGCGTTAAATAAAGTTGTGAATTCTTTAAATTAGAAAATTCTGATGAATATTTCCTCTAAGAAAAAGTGAACAGGTTAGAAGCCATGATCCGCAATTTCTTCTCGTCAGGAAAATTATTCCGGTGTCAGCTCCACTAATAACACTTTCCAATTTTGCACCTCATCGTGCGGCGCCATTTGGAATGGAACTCCGATCAAAGATGCTACAAAACGCGGACACAATTCTCCACGGTTCATCGATCGACCGCTCTCGGCGTCCAGTCGGCTTCAATCCTACTATGCGACTAAATACCGTTAGCAGGGCCACGATTATGCAAAACATGCGCAGTATGTGTGTGTGTGTGTGTGGAGGGCCACGGTTTGACCACACAACCCTCTACCATCACCACATCGTGTGTGTCAGCTATTAGACAAGACAACAGAGACGCCCGCCGACAGATTCCGCCAGCAGGCGGAACACATCTTGGACTCGTGGGGCACCACCAGACCCTATACAAGATGTACTCTTTCTCTTGTTCGGTTTGTGTGTGTATGACCACGGGTGTATCGAATCGACCACCGGGCCACTCTATATATCTCGTACAGTGTGCGCGCACTCGATGAAATCGTAAACCATGTTTCCCGATGTCTGCATCGTGAGCATGGGTAATTGATTTCAGATAATTAATGACTGCATCGCACCCCCGCCATCCGCCCTTTTCCTTTGACCCCCTCCCCCATCGGGCGTACCCGGGCGTGAGGCTTAACGGGTCCCACAAGAAGGGGGGGGGGAAGACATCGCTATTCGCTTCCAACCGAACCTCCGGTTCGTGAAAGATCGATTCGCTTGCGCAATGGCCAATTGGATGGAAGGCGCTATATAGGGAAGACGGGTACAAAGGGGTGAAAAACAGGAAGCGATCTCTCCCTGTAATGCTCCCGTTTATGTAGCACGCCTTGCGGATCACCCTTTTCTAAGCCGACGCTCAGAACACACTTCATCATGGCTATTAATATCAGCAATGGTATTTAGTTACCCTCCGCTTTCGATAATTGAAGCTCCGTTGCGGCTAATTCTAAACATTGGACCAGAAGGCACATTAAATTAATCCACAATTACACCCAACGTTTACTTTATGCTCATCGAACCCATTACCGGACGCTTAATGTCGGCTGTGGTCCACGATTGTTGATGATACGTTTGCAGAAATTGAGGACTTCAGCACCAGATCTGCATCGTGAAGATCGCAATCTTATCACAATTAGCTGCACTTATTAGATATCGCATCACGTGGTTCTGCTTTCGTCGATCCTTCACCGCGAGGGGTGGACACTTACCCTTATTACTACCGAAGTTCAGCGTTACATTGTTCCAGAAATTCAAGCGACACCCGAACACGCGCATCTCTTTAACGCGTTCTTTCATATTCCCAAGGACACTGCTCTCCGTGAGACTCACGCACGGAATCATCGGAAGTGTGGGTTTCGCGGATGCCCAACGACCGCCACCGGGGCCACGGAGAACCTAACCTCACACTCAGCACAAAATTACGCACACCTTTTTTGTATTGATATTAATTCACTTGCTCTTCTACCGTTCACACACATACACTCGGCGCACACACTCTGGACGGTTTTGAATGGAAGCTCGCGTCTTGCTGCTTCTTTTCGTTTCACAAGTAAAGCACTTTACACACTAACACAAACACACTACATACGATCGATCCTTCGAAAGCTGCTGCCTATTCCACTGAAAAACGTAAAAGCACATAACGATCATTTTCTTGCCCGAGCCCGACGCACCCGATCAAGCACTACGAGAGAACCTGCCCGGCATTAAAGATCACTCTTGATGCGCCTTTGATTTTGCTCACTGATTCTTAAGAGTAAAAGGTAAAGTAGCATTGTTTCTTGCACACAAACACCACACACACGTTGTGTACACATCTGGCAGGATATGGGAGCTGCTAGCGCTATCGATTAAACAGCGTTTAGCTGGCAATTTGGAATGAGTTTAGGGTTTGCTCGAGGACCAAGGCGAAAGCGTTCCCAATTGAACCAATTCCACGCGTTTGTAGAACAACCGATGCTAAGCACCACCACTGCTGTAGTTCGATATTCGTTGCCACAGGATGACAGGGCAGGTTTTAACCTTTACCTCGTTACCGAAAGGCTTCCGTGTACACGGGAACCCATCCGTACGAGCAGGTTCTGGCCCGTCATTCATAATTCTAAACCATTCCCTGTACGTACGTACGTGTATCGGAGGGCTCTCGTCATTCATCGAGTGTACCATTTCCGGTTGAAGTCAGGCAGATTTGGACGGCACACCTTATAATGGTTTTCCATTAAGTGGAAATTGTTCTACATTTTAGTTCCGCTACCGGAATATATTTGGATACGGGGTTATCGATGCTGTTGAAGCATCGAATGTAGCAAGTGGACCAGAAATTGAGAGATCTTCATTTCGGGACACGACACGTGTGAAGCATGGTTTGAAGCAAACCAACTGATGATTTGGTGTGTTCAGTACGTTTTTAGATAATAAGGCGTAAAATAAAGTTGTGAATTCTTTAAATTAGAAAATTCTGACGAATATTTCCTCTAAGCAAAAGCAAACAGGTTAGAAGCCATGATCCGCAATTTCTTCTCGTCAGGAAAATTATTCCGGTGTCAGCTCCACTAATAACACTTTCCAATTTTGCACCTCATCGTGCGGCGCCATTTGGAATGGAACTCCGATCAAAGATGCTACAAAACGCGGACACAATTCTCCACGGTTCATCGATCGACCGCTCTCGGCGTCCAGTCGGCTTCAATCCTACTATGCGACTAAATACCGTTAGCAGGGCCACGATTATGCAAAACATGCGCAGTATGTGTGTGTGTGTGTGTG